>PVIH01014251.1:0-54673 GCA_004025045.1 Sigmodon hispidus | reverse complement strand
TGGCTCAGTGGTAGAGCCCCTGCCTAGAATCCCCCAGTGAGGGCTGGGGTGTGGCTCAGTGGTAGAGCCCCTGCCTAGAATCCCCCAGTGAGGGCTGGGGTGTGGCTCAGTGGTAGAGCCCCTGCCTAGAATCCCCCAGTGAGGGGCTGGGGTGTGGCTCAGTGGTAGAACCCCTGCCTAGAATCCCCCAGTGAGGGGCTGGGGGTGTGGCTCATTAACAGACCCTCTGCCTACTGATACCCATGTTTCTAGGTCCCATTCCCAGTCGCCCCAAGGAGGTGGTGATATGATTCTAATTGCTCAGCTGTATAAGAAAGAGCATTTTCTCTCAGCTAGCTTGGACAATACCATCTTAGAGGAAGAAACTTCCAGCGCTGGGTTTGGCTAGAGCTCTAAACAGAGAGGCTACAGAGGTTGTTGCACCTCCCAGTAGATGAAGCACAAGGCATTCAGAAAAGGCAACCTCCCGGATCTCATTTAGAAACACGGGCCCGCGCTGCCATCGTGTGGCCACGTAATGATTTGCAAATGACACTTCACCAGGTTTTTGAACGGGAAGTGATAAGAATCCCAGAGTGAAGGTAACAAGAAGAGGTGCGTGGTCAGGGTTGTTGAATGGAAAAGATGAGGTATGGTTGAGGAGACAGTTTGCTGTAGATATAAGGGTAGATTCAGGGTAGAAGAGGCCTGGGTGAGACGCGCTAAGAGGACCCAGGTCTGGATCAGAATGGGCTTTTCTGGGGTATCTAGTGTTGCACGAATCCTAACTGATCTTATAATAAAAGCCCAGAGCCAGATACTGGGGAAAAGCTGAAAGATGAGAGAGACAGGGGAACCAGCCACAGCCGCTTCTCACCTCGCCAACTCTTGAGGAGGAAGAGGAAGATTCTGTCTCCACAAATCCTCAGACTGGATAGGAAAGTGAAAGTAAGTGTAGGCCAAAGTGGAAGGGGCCAAACTCATGTTTCCTCCACCTTACATCCCCTTCTCCCCCAGCCATGTCTCTTCCTGTCTCAAACTTCCTAGTGCTGGGATTAAAGACCTGGTGCTTCCCAAGTACTGGGAGCAGAGGCCTGCAATCCCAAGTGCTGCGATTAAAGGTGTGTGTCACCACTCCCTGACCTCTGTGGCTAACTCTGTGGCTGGCTCTGACCTCTGATCTTTGGACAATCTTTATTTGACTCACAATATATCATCACAAACCAGGTAGGTTTTGAAATTGAGATCATTTAGAAAATGGATGATCAGGCTCTTGGCAAACGGTGAGAGGGATGATCTGTGATAGACTTGGGGGGTTGGTGTGGAAAGGTTGAGGTTTTGGTTCCCATCTTAAACAGTCCAGAAAACCTCTGCCACCCACAGGGCACTGGGTCTTCCAAATTCCCTTAATATAATCAAGACAACCCCACCCCCAAACAAGATCACAGGTCAACCTGATCTGGACAGTTCCTCATGAAAACTCTTTTCTCAACTGGTACTAATGCCAAGTTCTCATTTAAAACTGACTGTCAAAGCTACCATAAAGTCTCATTTCCCAGCTCACCTTTTGCCAGTTTTGTAGCCCCAGGGACAGAGCTGCATAGCATAGCCAGGCTGTTTTGCTCTTTGACTTTGCTGGCACACTGAGGTGGTACCCACCCAAGATGCCGATGCAGTTAGATGCTTGGAGCCCTTGTGCAGCTTACAAGGGACTGTCTCCCAGGCCTCCCAGAGTTTCTAACAGTTTCACTAAAAGAGTTTATTCTGGACCAGAGATCTGGAGGCTGGGGTCACTTTCCTGCCCCCCCATCTAGTGCATGCTCTGGCAACTGTCCTTGACAGCGAGAGCCCACCTAGGCTTTAGATGTACCCTTCCTTTTCTTTCTTTCTCGTTTGTTTATTTATTAGACTTACTTACTATGTAGCTTTGGTGGTTCTGGATTCACTATGTAGACCAGCCTGGCCTTAACCAGCCTGCCTCTGACTCCTCTGGAGCAATCAGAGGAGTGAACTTCCAAGGAAAACAAAGTCCATACTTCAGTGACTCCCTCTTCCCCTTCTCCTCTCTCTGTGGTGCCTAAAGTTATGTTTTAAGTTTGGACCGCTGACCTGAGCTCCTGGGAGCTCATGGACTCTGGACCAACAGTTAGGGAGCCTGCGTGGGCCCGACCTAGGCCCTCTGCATGTGTGTAGCTTGGTCTGTCTGTGAGGCTCCCAGCAGTGAGGTCAGGATCATGCTGTCCCTGGAGTTTAGCTGGCTTTGGGTGCCTGTTCCGCATGCGATGACCTTGTGCAGCATTGATGCAGGAGAGGAGCTTGGTCCTGCCCACTTGATGTGCCAGACTTTGTTCCTGCCCATGGGAGGCCTGCCCCTTTCTGAATGGAGATGGAGGAGGAGAGGGTGGGGAGGGAGGTAGGTGGGAGGGGTAGGGAATGGGAGGAGAGGAGAGAAGGAAAAACATAATTGGTATGTAAATTAAATGAAAATTTTTTCATTAAAAATCTAAAAAGAAAATCCAAGTAAGCTAAAAAGAGCAAGCCAGTAAGCAGCTTTTCTCCAAACAAAACAAAACAAACTCAAACTAAAAGCTTAAGTTTAAATTAGTGTGCTTAAGAGATCTGTAAAACAGGGGCTGAAGAGATGGTTTGGCAGTTAAGAGCATTGACTGCTCTTCCAGAGGACCTGAGTTCGATTCCCAGCAACCACATGGCAGCTAACAACTGTCTGTAATTCCAAGATCTGACACCCTTACACAGTTGTACATGCGGGCAGAACACCAATTCACATAAAAATAAATATTTAAAAAGAGATCTATAAAACAAAACAAAAAATGCCTCTAACATGTAAGCCCCACTTACCTAAGGACAGATAACTTCCTGGAGTGCCAGGGACAATGTTTCCACATCTGTGAACGAGCACGACTGCACTCTTGCCACAGGATGTGCTGGACTACATGTCAACAGGTACATAGGCAGGAAATACATCAGGATTTATGCTTGCTCCTGATTGGAGGAAGATGGCAGGTATGTACTCTTGTGAGTTTTGCATTTATAAGCCTCTGACTAATATAATTCATAGGCATACTCTGGGGACCTCCTGGCCAATGTCCATTGTCCTGGCCAGTATTTAATAAAGCTTTCTTCAAATCTGACTGAAGAATTGTAGTAGAGGTCTGCCTGGTGGGGTTGACACCGCTCCCTATCTCTCCCCTCGCTTTATTTTTTGTGGTTCTGAGAAATGAGCCCAGGCTCCTATGCACTGTAGGCAAGCGCTCTGTTGTGGTGTCCCAAGCCCCTCACTGGTGGGTTTCTAGGGCTGAGCCATGCCTCCAATATTCTTTTATTCCTAAGTTATTGTGTTTTAAAAAAAAAATCTTTATTTATTCAATGTTGTATCCCCTGAGACTAGGGTTAACAGAAAGCTGTGAGCTGTCACGTCCAGTTCTCAGGTCCAAATTGTGACCGTTAGACAAAAGCCAGCGTCCCTCGGGAACTGTGGAGCTGGATCCCCTCATCTAGGAAGGGACAAACGGCTGTGTGTGGTGTCTATTAGCATAACGAGGCTGATGCTGACCTCCAGATTCCCTCAGACCAACAGTGCCTGTAACTGAGTCCATGGGACATCCAGCTCTTCCCAGCTCCTCCCCATCCCCCAGCTACTCATTTCCCCTTATAAGCTTTCTTGGTCCTCACCCTGGCTTTTCTCCTTGGCCCTCACTCTCCCCCCACCCCACCCCGCCTTGCTTCTCTCCTGGCCAGGCCCTGTCTACTGACCATGTTTAGTCTGTTTTGCTCCCACTCTGGATTCTTCCAGGTCCATTACATGTTCTCTCTCTCTCATATCCACAATATAAACTTTTGTTTAGCCATACATGAGTGGTCATGTTGTCAGTCTAGAGAGTCTAGAGGAACAGCAGATTCTTAACTGCTGATCCATGTCGCCAGGTACTTATTTATTATTTCATTTTTTTCTTTTAAATTTGATTTTGATTTTTGGAGGGTTTTTTTGTTTTGTTTTTGACAGATCACTATGTAGCCCAGGTTATCCTGGAACTTAGTATGTAGACCAGGCTGGCCTTAAATTCTTATAGCAATCGACCTGCCTCTACTATGCTTGGCTTTTCTCACATGTTACCCAGGTTGGCCTTAAACTTCGTCTACAGCCAAGGCTAACCTTGAACGTGTGATCCTCCTGCCTCAGCCTGACTGGCCTCCTTCCTCTTGTTCCCTCCTTTATCTTTGCCACTTTATTTTTTTATTTTTCTGTCTCTCTCTCTCTCCACAGAGGGGATTTGAACTCATGATTCTACTGTCTCGACCTTCCAGTTACTGGAGTTACAAGCATTTACCTCCAAGTTCAATTTCTTCTGAGACAGGTTCTCATGTAGCCCACACTGACCTCAAATTTAGCCAAAGATGACCTTTGACTCCTAACCTTCCCTCTGCCTCCCAGTTGTTGGGATTCCAGGCACGCATCCTGTGAGACAGGGTCCCTAGAGCTCACTGATTAGCTAATTGTCTGATCAGCACACACACACACACACACACACACACACACATCTAGCTGTAGTCCTCAGCTGCCATAAACAGTTCCTTCCCCACTTTCCGCACTAAGTCTCTCCCAAGCGCTCGCTGCTGAGCTCGGTCTCAGCCCCAATAATCTACAGCCATGCTTCTCAACCTTCCTGGTGCTTCGAGCCTTTCAGAGTTGTCATGTAGTGACGCCCAACCATAAAAATTATTTTGTTGCTACTGCATAGCTGTAATTTTGCTACTGTTGTGAATCCTAATGGACATATCTGTCATGCAACCCCAAAAGGGGTTTGTGGCCCACAGGTTGAGAACCATTACTCTGGCGTCTGAGATAAGAGGATCACTTGAGTTTAGTGACATCATGGGACCTTGTTTCAGAAGAAGAGGAAGGACCGGGAGATGGTTCAGCAGAGAAAGACTCTTGCCACGAAGCGTGTGGAGCTGTGTCTGACCCCTGAGACCGACATGGAGGAAAGAGAACTGACTGGTGCAGCTTTCTGCAAGTGTCTTGTGACCTCTGACCTCACACTGTGGAATGTGGATACACACAAATAAATTCATTAATTAAAATGTAAGGACAGAAGCCCCTCCTCCCTAAAAACAAAAGAACAGAAGCGTGTGCGTGCTGAGGGCTGTCAGTGACACCCACAGGCACAGGGGACAGCATGTTTCTGTTGTAAGTGACTGTCCCGGCTCAGACCCCTCACAAATTATTTCTGTCCTTTCTTCTGGTTCAAGAAAAATTTGTGGTTAATGAGTCTCAAAAAGCGAACTGAAAGTCAAAAGTAAATGCCACAGAAGCGGCAGGAAAGGGGTGGGTGTTGGGTCTGCCCTCACCACTCTTGCAAAGGTGCAAGTCTAACAGCGCACATCTTAAACAGTCAGGTTCTGGTCCCTGTGCCACCTGCTGCTGAAGGACTTCACACACACACACACACACACACACACACACACACACACTCACAGGATCACTTCTGTGTTCTGGTAGGTAGTGGGGCGTGCACAGGGTGGAGTCTGAAGAGGAAGAAGCCGGCCACGGGACATCCTGGCCTAGTCTCAGTCAGAAGAGATGTTGCCACCCTGGGTGCTGCTGTGCCTCCTGTTAGTGGGCACTGTGGAGCCTGCTGGGGCCACACTGATCCGGTAAGGAGAACCCCCCAACCCCGCTGGATTCCTACCACTTGCCTGAAGACTGGGGCCGGCCTTGGGTGCTCCAAGAATCTAAATTCTTTTTCAGGGTCCCTAGACTTTTCTTCTTTTTAAAACATCTGTCTGTGTGTCTGTGTGTCTGTGTGTGAGGGTGTGTGCAGGGAGGTCAGAGGACAAGTGTGTTCTTCGAATCCAGCTCAGGTTCAGATTGTGAGGTTTGGTAGCCAAGTTCCTTGTCCTTTTATCTTAAAGGCCTGGGTCCCCAACTCTCAAACCGGGGTCTCCACCTTGAGAGATTTAGCATAATACCTCCTAATACCCCACACTTTTTTGGTTGTTTGTTTTTTGTTTGGTTGGCTTGTTTTTGTCCAGACTGGGCCTCAGACTCCCTGTTCAGTCAAAAATGACCTTGAACTCCAGGTTCTGTGGCTTCCACTTCCCAGGCTGGAAGGGAGCCTGGGGGTTTCTCGAAAAGCAAGCGCTCTACGAACTCAACCAAAAAAAAAAAAGACAGAGTATCACTATGTAACCCTGGATGTAGTAGAACTCACTATGTAAAACAGGCTGGCCTTGAACTCACAGAGATTCTCCTGCTGTTTCGCTGAGATTAAAGTCACTGGCCACCATATTTTTAAGTCCAAGAGACTCATGTGGGTAGGTGGGTCCAGCACTTGGGGAGGCTGAGGGAGGAGGGTTGAGTTCAAGAGTATGGAGACACTGCCTCCAGAAACCAAGAGCTAGGGGTGTGGCTCCGCCGTGAAGCCCTTGTCTAGCAGACAACAGAGCCTCCACTCAATGCCCAGGACCACAAGGTAAAACATCTCTGATCCTGAGGCCCAGGACTGGCCACCCCACCCCCTTATCCAATTAAGATACATTTTTGTGAGAAGTTTCCTTGGACCTGAACCCTGGAGATCTAGCTCTGACTTTCTATCCATTTGGAGACCATGTCTGTGGTCTGGAAACCTCCATACCCCAGATTCTCAGCTTCTGAGTACACCTGTTTCAGGGAGGCCTCCCCATGAGTGACCCCCCAACACCGTGCCTCTGACTCTTCTCCCAATTTCTCCCCTTTTCTTTTACTTCCTCCCAATTCTTGCTGGGAACACCTTCCAGAAGACATTTCCTGTCCTCATGCTTGAGACTCTAAGGACTCTTCAGACTGAACCACAGGGCTGGGTGGAGTTTTAAGGGTGAGCAACGGTCAGAGAGCTACCATGTTTGGCTCTATTAACCTGTAATCTATTTTTGTGTTGTGGGGTACATGTACATGCACAGCACATGTGTGGATGTCAGGGAACATCTTCAGGAACAAGCTCTCGCCTTCTGCCTTCAGGTCCTAGGACTGAACTCGGGTCCTCAGGCTAGGCATCAGCACCTCAGCAATTAGAGCCTCTTACCAGTGCTGACCCCTCCTCCCTCTCCCTCCCTCCCCTCCCCCTCCCTCCCCCTCCCTCACTTCCTTCTTTCTTTCTCTCTCTGTCTCTCTCTCTCTCTTGAGGTCTCATGTTGTCCAGACTAGCCATAAATAGTCAAGGATGGGCTTCTGGTTCTCCTGCCTTAACTATGAAAGGTGTGCACCACCATGTCTGATTATGTGGTCATGAAAGTGGCAACCAGGGCTTCCTGTATACTAGGTGAGCTCTACCAACTGAGCCACACCCCCAGCCCCTTTTAACATGAGTTTTTAATCCAATATACCACAGACTTCCAAGTTCATACCAGGCGCTGTGGTATGAGGGTACACACTACTCTCTGGGACAAAAGCAATGGCAACACCCGGGTCTTTCTGGGAAACACTGACTCCCAGCACGATCCACCCCAGGCCAGGAAAACAGAATTACGTTTGAGCTAGCCTTTTGGTCAGACCTTGAGAAGCCCTCAGCACACACCTTCAAACCTAGCATTCGGGGAGGCAGAGGCAGAGATCCATTTGGATCTTTGTGACCTCAAGGCCAAACAGAACCAGGCAGTGGTGGCACACGCCTTTAATCCCAGCGCTTGGGATCCCCTGCTTCTGCCCCCAGTACTTGGAAACACACAGACCTTCAATCTCAGCACTAGGAAGTTCAAACCAGGAAGTGAAATGGCTGGGCAGAGAAAGAAATATAAAGCAAAGAGACATGAGTTCAACTCTTCCCTTTCTGCTGAGGACTCAAAGGCATTCATTCTGAGGACTTGTAAAGACAGGATCTTCCCCTTTGAGCCTAAGGAGCAGCTGGGTGAGAACTGGCTATGGCTGGTTCCTCTGTCTCTCTGATTGTACAGCTTTTCCCCAATATCTGGCTCCTGGTTTTTATTATAAGATCAATGAGTATTCATTCAATACTCTTTCAAAGTTGAAGCCTCTCCAAAACAATAATAGTCTCTAAAATATTCATAGTCTCCCTAAAATTTCAGTCTCTTTAAAAAGTTAAAGCCTCAACTGTAGACATCTGTTAAATTAAAACAGATAAAATATTTTCTTATTCCAAGAAGTAAGTACCAGTGCACAGTCATAATAAAAGCAAAGCAAAGTCCAAGTCCAGTGGTGTGAAGTCAGGGTCAGACTCTGGAACTCACATCCTAGGCTCCAGAGGGCTTGCATAGCACACACCGGTAGTCTAAGCTCAGGCAGACTCCACTCCACAGCTGCTGTGGTCATCCCTTGGTGCTAGCATCTCCAAACTGCTCTGCAACTGGGTTACATCTTTACCAATAGCCTCTTTTAGGCCCTCTTCAGGGATTCTGACCCTGCCACATGGTGCCAAGCCTCAGCTTTTCTCCATGACCCTTTTAGTCCTGGGGCTTGGACTGCAACTGAGGCTACACCTTCTCCAAGTGGCTTTTTCTGGCTGTTCACAGAGCCTTGCCTCAGTCCATGACTCCTCTATGCCTTCGAAACCAGTACCAGCTTGGAAACTTATACACATTGCTAAGTTTGGCTAGTAGCCCAATGTACATCCATACCTCCATCTGGACCACAGCTTCTGTGTATTGAACCAGAGGAAGCACTCTCCAGATGTTTTCACCCCAGTGATGCTGTGTCCTCTTTCTCCTCCTCTTCTTCACAAGGTCCCAATGTGTAGCCCTGGTTGGCATGGAACTCTCTATGTAGACCAGGCTGGCATTGAATTTACAGAGATCTGCCTGCCTGACATTCAATATCTGCTGCAATTAAAGGTTTGTACCACCATGCTGGGTCCTGGTCTCTTTTTTTTTTTTTTTTTAATTTTTTTTGATTTATTTATTTATTATGCATACAGTTTTACAGAAGAGGGCGCCAGACCTCATCATAGATGGTTGTGAGCCACCAGGTGGTTTTGCTGGGAATTGAACTCAGGACCTCTGGAAGAACAGTCAGTGCTCTTAACCTCTGAGCCATCTCTCCAGCCCCCCCTGCTGGTCTCTTTTTAATCTGGGACTTCCCACATCAAAAAATGCACCACAGCTTTGTCCACAGGACAATCTGGTGAGGGCATTTTCTCAACTGAGGTTCTTTCTTCCAGAATGACTCTGTGTCCTGAGGTAAGAACTAGCTAGCACATTCCTGCATGTATGTATGTGCACTGTGACATCCCTGGTGCCCACAGAGGCTAGGAGATAGCCTTGGATCCATGAAAATGGAATTATAGATGGCTATGAGCCACTATGTGGGTTCTAAGAATCAAACCTGGGTCTTGCAGAGTGGTAATGCTCTTGTCACCTGAGCTATCTCTCCAACCATGATTTTTAAAAAATAGTCTTAGTCTGTAGGCCAGGTGGTTTGGAGCTCATGGTGATCCTTTTGTATCAGGGATTTGTATACGAATTAGAGGCTTTCAATGCCATAGTTATTTATGACTATGACTATGAGGACAGGCAAAGCCTTTACAGAATTCTAGGCACCAGTCATCAACCACCACTCAGAGGCAGAGACAGGAAGGTTGCTTCAGGTTGGAAGCCAGCTGGGGCTACATGGAAGACCTAGTCTCCCTGCTGACTACCTACCCCCAACACCAAATGGACCAGGCTTCATGCTAAAATCCTGAGAAACACTGATGGCAGGGGCGACTTCCCCTTTTGTTGTGGTGGATCTGAGTCTGGTCTACATATTTTTCACAGAAGAGCTGAGCTCAACCCAACACTTCTCTGGTCAGACGTGCTAAGGAGATCAGTATCTTCCTGTCAACGACTGAAGGAGATGTTACAGTTGTTGAGATAAAAGATGTGTCCAGAGATTTCTCCCGTTACTTCCTGGAAGTTTCTTTTTTTGTTGTATCCCCTGCTCGATTTGTGGTAATGAAGCTGAGCCCACAGTTTTGTGCATGTTACATAAATACTCTACCACTGAGCCATTTCTCAGATCTCTTTTTACTTAAAAAAAAAAAAATCTAGGGGGGCTGGAGAGATAGCTCAGAGGTTAAGAGCACTGGCTGTTCTTCCAGAGGACCTGAGTTCAATTCCCAGCATCCACATGGGGGCTCACAACCATCTGTAATGACATCTAGTGCCTTCTATTATGTGTACAGGCAAAACACTGTACACATAATAAATAAATAAATATAAAAAATCTAAATTCTTAGTCTAGAGAGATGGATGAGAGTGGTTAGAGCACTGGCTGCTCTCCCAGAGGACTCTGATTCAATTTCCAGCACTCACATGGCAGCTCACAACTGCCTGTAACTCCCCTTCCAGGAGATCTAGCACACTCACACAGCCAAACAAGCACACAAAATAGCCAATGGACATAAAAACAAATAAATCTTGGCTGGGCATACACCTTTAATCCCAGCACTCCAGAGGCAGAGGCAGGCAGATCTCTGTGGATTCAAGGTCAGCCTGGTCTACATAGTGAGACCTAGTCTCAAAATAAGCAAATAAGACAATTTACAGACCAACTTTGTTATCCTCTTTTGCACATGTTTGTGTCTCAGGGAAGTTTATACTTTTCGTTACATCTATGTATTGTGTGTGGATGTACATTTAGTGTGTGTGTGTGTGTGTGTGTGTGTGTGTGTGTGTGTGTGTGTACAGGGAGGTCTGAGAACAACTTGCAGAAATCAGTTCTCCCCTTCCGCCATGCAGGTCTGGGAATTAGACTCAAGTCCTCGGGCAGAAGCACCTTTTCCACTGAGCCGCCCTCCCGGCTGGAAGTGTAACTCCATAGTCTCCTCAGATGCTCTTTGCTGCCTCCTCTTCTCACTTAGGCTTTATATTTACCTTTTTTTGTCCTTAGAATTTCTCATCAAGTCTTTGTCTTGGGCGTCTATATCCCCCTCCAAGCATGGAGAACACTCGCATGCATGAAGTCATCAAGAATTCATATTATAATGGCAGGTTTTGCCCACCCCCAGGTCCTGATAAGGGTTAAGTGAGGACCCAGATTTGATTTCCAGCACCTACATGGCAGCTAACACCTGTCTGGCACCCTCTCTGGCCTCTGTGAGCATCAAACACATACACAGTGCACAGAAATACATGCAGGCAAAACAGACACATAAAATAAAAATTTTTAAATCTCAAAAAAAAATCCTAAATGTAATGTCAAATCTGGGTTTCCTTTCTTGTTTCTTCCGGCAGTACAGGGGCTCACGATTACAGCTTGATTCCTGTGAAGCTTACATGTATTTAATATTTTATGCATTTATTTTTGAGATTATATGTATGTATGTACGTACATATTTTTGGAGGGTGGGGGATGGTTTTGGGTTTCTCTGTGTAGTACTAATAGTTCTGGAACTCTCTGTAGACCAGGCTGGCCTCAGAAATCTGCCTGCTCCTGCTCCCTGAGTATTGGGATTAAAGACGTGCAGCACCACTGCCTGGCCTATAATATTTTATATGAGTCTGTGTGTGGGTATGTGCAGGTGAATTCGGTGCTGCTGGAGGCTAGAAGTGGGTGTTGGATCTCCTGAAGCTGGAGTTACTGGTGTTTGCAAACCTCCCAATATGGGTGTTGGGAACCGATCTCAGGTTCTCTGCCAGATCCCCAAACTTTCTTAACCACTGAAACATCTCTCCATCTTCCCTTCACATCATTTTGTTTTTTAATTTTGGAACCTGCTGGGAAAGATGGTACCTAGGAACAGCTTTCTTTAGAGCATCTACATCGTAGCAGGCCCTTGAGTACCCTGGGAATGGATGGCCCTCTCTTGTAGGGCTGTGAAGCTGCCCTCGGCAGCACTCCTTGGTCATTGTGGGGCTGCAGGCAATGACTTCTGCTACACACCTCGGTGACAGTTACCTTCCGGTCCCGTGGAGGGCATCTATCACAGGAAGATCTCCTGGATGCATGTTCTTTTCACTGTCCAAATTCCCTCTCTCTAGGGTCCCTCTTCGCCGAGTCCACCCTGGACACAGGATCTTAAGCCCACTGAATGGATGGGGACCGCCAACAGACCCACCTAGGACCCGCATCGCTGGTGACACGCCCACCTTTGTGCCTCTGTCCAAGTTTATGAATGTGAGTCCCAGCCCCCACGTCCCCACCCTCGAGGCGGAATACTCAACTCTGCATCCGGTCTTCTCTTGTGCCACCAGACCCAGTATTTCGGAGACATTGGTTTGGGAACGCCTCCTCAGAACTTCACAGTTGTCTTCGACACGGGCTCTTCCAATCTCTGGGTCCCATCCATGAGATGTCATTTCTTAAGTTTGCCCTGCTGTGAGCTCCCCTGGGAAGAAGGCCAAACGGGGTGATGGGAGGAGGGCTTGGCCTTAGTACCGCTAGGCTGTCCTCATAGGTGCTGAGTCTCCCAGCCCCGGAGTGACTGACACCTACCTATTTTATCTCCTGAACTAGGGTTTCACCATCGTTTCAATCCCAAGGCCTCCAGCTCCTTTCGACCCAATGGGACCAAGTTCGCCATTCAGTACGGAACTGGCCGGCTAAACGGAATCCTGAGCCAAGACAAGCTGACTGTGGGTGACTTCAGCTTAGAACCCAGGGTTCACCACCTGGTTCAAGGAGGGGCTTTAAGAAGCAGGCCCTCCTGGGAGAAGGGAGAGGATTTCTGAGAGGAGGTGGGGTCTCCTAGGACAGAAGGTAGGGTTCCAGAGAAGAGATAGGATCTCTTTAGCAAGAGTGAAGGGGTGGGGCCTCTTGAGAAGGTGTAGGACTTCTTAAAAAGACAAGAGGCTTCTTTTGCAAATAAGCATGGCCTCCCAAACTGGAGCTTCCTGAGCAGTGGGGCAGCACCTCCTGAGCAACTGTGTATGCTTTCTTTGGAAGGGGCTTGGATTCTCATGTAGACCATTTAGATTCCTTTCCCAATCCTGTTTCCACTAAACAGGATCTCAGCCACAGGAGGGTAATGTCTTTCTAATAGTGATTGGTCCCACTTCAATTTATCCCTAGATCGGGGGAATTCATGGTGCCTCTGTGATATTTGGAGAGGCTCTGTGGGAGCCCAGCCTGGTCTTCGTTTTTGCTCACTTTGACGGGATCCTGGGCCTTGGCTTCCCATCTCTGGCTGTGGGAGGAGTTCAGCCTCCGCTGGACGCGATGGTGGTGCAGGGGCTGTTGGAGAAGCCCATCTTCTCCTTTTACCTCAACAGGTATTGTATGGAAGTTGTCTCCATACTCAAGAGTCCAGCTGTAGTCAAAAGTTTCTGACCTGGCCCGGCCCCAAGGTCCAGACCCACCCATAGCCGCTTGATCCCAAAGAATCACACAAAGTCTTTATTAATTGCAAGCTGTTTGGCCTATGGTTCAGGCATATTACTTGCTAGCTCTTATTCTTAAATGAATCCATTAATCTATTTATGTTTAGCTACGTGACTTGGTACCTTTTTACTCAGTGCAGCATTCTCATCCTGCTTCCTCTGCATCTCCCTGACATCTCTTCTCTGCTCTTCGGCTTCCCAGAATTCTCCTAGTCTAATTGCCTCTACTTCCTGCCTGACTACTTGACCAATCCGCATTTTATTAAACCAATATGAGCAACAAATCTTTACAGTGTAAAAAAAGCATTACCCCACAGCAGTCCAGCCATTGTTAAAATCCCTTAGGAGGAAGGTAGATGTCTTCCTCCTAAGGTCCCAACACCTAGGCATCCTCCACCACAGGTCACTCTGGGAAACCAATGAGTTTATTCAGTTTCCTTACAGAACACAGGTGAGGGGTTACTTACTGAGGTGTGGGTGCTCCTCTCCTAAAAGGCTGCCCCTGAAAAATCTCTAACCAGCAGCAATGGGAGGTTCCCTGTGCCTCCCATCTATGGATGGGGCCTCCCCTTGTCTTACCCAGTCTATGTACTCTATAGCCAATCCCAGGCCACTAGCAACTGAGGCAGAGGTGCATGGGAAGGAGCATCTAGATACTCTCCTCACCCTTCCATGAGGGAATGTAAACAGTCAACAAGCCAAGCTGGGATGATCTTAACTCCCAATGTAGTGGTTGTTTGGCTTGGCACACAGCCATTCACAACAGCAGCCCAGAGAAATCTCCTCTAGGAAGTGCCCTGGTCAGTACAGGAAGCTGAGTGGTCCTTGAAGTATGTCAGCCTCCCAACACAAGAGCTGCCACCTGAACTCAGGAAAGTGCTTACCCAATACAGAAACCCCACAACCTAAGTGGCAACTTAGGACATACCAGTGAAATTCACTGTGGGTTCACAA
The DNA here is from genome assembly GCA_004025045.1 of Sigmodon hispidus. NCBI lineage: Eukaryota > Metazoa > Chordata > Mammalia > Rodentia > Cricetidae > Sigmodon > Sigmodon hispidus. The sequence continues at coordinate 40,432 of PVIH01014251.1, read as the reverse complement.
CGCCCAGGTTTTGAAATCAAACAGGAAATTCCGCACCCATTCGACAAGTACTCTCTACTTAAGGACCCTTGCTTTCCCAAAAAGAGCTCATACTCTGCTGGAGAGTCGCGCCTAGAGCTAGGGTCATCATTATTCATCAGTTTTTTTTGGAGGCACAACCTTATACTCAAAGCCCGCCCCCCCCCCATGTGCCAGGCTTGGGAGGTGGAGCCAAGAGGTTAGGACCCGCCTACACCCTTCTACCCCATTGTCTTGCTTAGGGTTACTATTACTATGATGATACACCACAACCAAAAGCAACTTGGGGTGCAGGGCTTTATTCGTTTATATTTCCACGTTATTGTTCATCGCTGAAGGAAGTCAGGACAGGAACACAAGCAGGAGGTGCAGTCAGTTCTCTGCCTGTCTGGCCAGTCTTGCAGCCATTTAGTTCCAAATGAACATACAGGGGTTTATATTAATTATAAACTGTTTGGCTTATGGCTCAATCACTTGCTACTCTTAAAATAACCCATGATTCTTATTCATGTTTAGCCACATGGCTTGGTGCCTTTGCTTCAGTGCAGCATTCTCACCCTCCTTCCTCGGCATCTGGCTGACGTCTACCATTCTTTGCCTTTCCTCTCCCAGAATTCTCCTAGTCTGGCTGCCCTGCTTCTTCTTCCTGCCTGCCTCTGGCCAATCAGAGTTCCATTAAACAAATATAAGTAAAAAAATATTTACAACATTATCACACAGGGAGGATCCTGGATGCAGGAGCTGATGCAGGGGCCATGGAGTAGTGTTGCTCCCCATAGCTTGCTTAGCCTGCTTTCTTATAGAATCCAAGACCACTGGGCCAGAGGAGGCCACACCCACAATAAGCTGTGTTCTCCCACATCAAACACTAATAAAGTGCCTTGCAGGCTTGCTTAGGCCAATCTTATTGAGGTATTTTGTCAGCTGAGGTTCCCTAGTCTCCAGTGACTCTAGCTAAACTGTCAAGCACAGCCACCTAGAAGCCAACAGGCAGGAAGTCCCATCCCTGGCCACCTCTGGGACCAACAAATGAAATATCAGCCTCTTACTGCACCTGCCTCTGTAGAGATTCTGAAGACTCTGATGGAGGAGAGCTGGTCCTGGGGGGCTCAGACCCAGCCCACTACATACCTCCCCTCACCTTCATACCAGTCACCATCCCTGCCTACTGGCAGGTCCACATGGAGAGGTGAGGAGCCTGGCCTCGTGGGGCTTGTCCTGAGGGTCTGGACACCCAGGCCCGGCCTCTGACAACAGCTCCTGCCCTATCCTCTCTCACAGTGTAAAGGTTGGTACAGGGCTGAGTCTCTGTGCCCAGGGCTGTGATGCCATCCTAGACACAGGCACATCTCTAATCACAGGACCCAGTGAGGAGATCCGGGCCTTGAATAAGGCCATTGGAGGATTTCCCTTCCTGTATGGGCAGGTAAGGAGCACTCCTGGTTCTGATGGGTGTGCTTCGGAGGACCTTGGGGGTTTAGTGGCAGACTGTGGGTTGGCAGCTGTTGCCTAAAGGATGAAAGCAGGGAACCAGGAAGAAAATGAGAAGAGTAGGTGAATCTGGAGGTCTGCCGGATGGGGTAGAGGCAAGTCTGAATGCTTTCCTGGTGGGTGGGGCAGAAAAATGTAGAATTGGACTTAATAGGAGAAGCCTACTTAACAAGGCCTTTCTACAAGAGGTCCTGAATACCTGACTGCCCAATGAAGCTGTGTTCTAGAGCGCTGAGGTTCCACTTGAGACACTTGAGCAGAGCAGGAATCCTCTGACGACCTTCACTGTTCTTCCTCCACAGTACTTCATTCAGTGTTCCAGGATCCCAGAGCTTCCCCCTGTCTCCTTCAACCTCGGTGGAGTCTGGTTTAACCTCACAGGCCAGGAGTATGTCATTAAGGTAAGGGGACTGACTGCCATAGTGTTATCAGAGTAACAAAACTGAGCTCGACAGGGCTCTGACTTCACGAGGGCTGGGTATCCAACACAGGAACTGTGCCTTACTGAGGTCTCACTGCGTAGCTTTGGCAGGCCCAGAACTGCTAATTCAAACTCAGAAACCCTTCTGCCTCTCTCTCAGGCTGAGATTAAAGGCCTGTGCCAACACACCCAACTTGAACTTCGCCTTTCTCTTTTCTCCCTTTCAAAGATTTTTATTTATTTTGTGTATGTGTGCACTTGAGCACAGCATGTGTATAGAAGACATTTTGAAGGAATTGATTTTCTCTTACTGTGAGGGGGTCTGAGGACTGAACTCGGGTCACTAGATTTAGCAGCATGTACCTTTACCAGCTGAGCTATTTCATAGCTTCCCCTTTCACCTTGCTTAAAAAAAAAAAAAAAAAAGATGGGTTTAAGTCTGTAACCCAGTCTGAGTCTCCCGAGCGCTGGGATCGCTGGATGGTGGCATTATGCACAGCCAGAAACAATCCTCGTCGTCTTCTGCGGAGGGACAATCAGACCCAGATTCCAGTGATACTCAAAGTCTTCCCCCATGTTGTCGCTTTGCAGATTCTTAAGAACTATGCTGACCTCTGCCTGTTGGGCTTCCAGGCTTTGGACATTCCGAAGCCTGAAGGGCCTCTCTGGATCCTCGGAGACGTCTTCTTGGGGTCCTACGTGGCCGTCTTCGATCGAGGGGACAAAAACACGGGCCCGCGTGTAGGTCTGGCGCGTGCTCAGCCTCGTACAGCCCGACCAGCAGGAAAAAGGGCTGCGCAGGCGCAGTTCCTCAGAGGACGACCTGGATAGAGTACGAGAACACAGGTCCACACCGCTAATACTTCTTTGCAATTAAAAATAAAAATCTCCTTTCCATTGAAGGAACCCACTTTGGTCACTTTCGGGAAAGGAAAACAAATGTCTGACCTCTGGAGTTGAGGAAGAGATGGGAGGGAAGAGGAGCATCCTAGTCCACAGTCTGATTCCCAGGAAGCCTCTGGCCCCCGATGCCCGTGCACCGCGGAGCATCATGGACTTTGTAGTCCTTTCCCTATTAGCGTCCCACCGGGGACGGCTACAGCCTCAATAAACCACGATGACAGCGACAGGTGGCAGTGGGCTTGTCCTAAGGAGAGAGGTCACCATCCTGCAGACCTTGTGTGTCCTACGCTCTCCCTGGGGATTCCAGGGCCTCTAGGTGTGTGACAAAGGCGGACCTTGAAGACCCCCGGTTGTGGGGTGCAGAGGCTGTCAGAACCCCCATCCATCCACAGTCCCTCGCTGCCCAGAGGTCTTCACCGGTCACCACTCCCCCACCGCCAGATCCCTCAGTCCCTCCTCGCCTAGACTTGGGGTGAGTATGAGGGAGGGGGATGGGAAGCCAGTCTACAGCTCAGCTTGTGTGGCAGGAGACCAAAGATTGCAGCGGAAGGATCCCCCTGGAATCTGAGCTTGGGGGAGGAGCAAGGTACTTGTGTCTTTTTGTTTGTTTGCTTGCTTGGCTTTACTTTTTCGAGACAGATTACCCTGTGTAGCCCTGACTGACCTGGAGCTCTCTCTGTAGTCCAGGCTGGCCTCCAATTCACAGAGATACACCTGCTTCTGCCTCCCTAGTGCTGGGATTGAAGGCATGCGCCACCGCTGCCCACTTTTGGGGTGGGGGGCATGAACAGTGAGTCTCCCCAGTCTGCGCTTCACTGAGACTCCTGGATTTTGCACTGATGGAATGGGCGGAGCAAAAAGTAATCTTAGACGTACAGGAGCGGGAGACTGGTCTCTAGTGACTTGGCCTTGGGAATGGAGGAGGAGACAGACAGAGGAAATGCCAGGGATGACAGAGGGTGTCCATCTCGGGAAAGGGTTAGGATGGATAAGGTGGACCAGGACTGAGAAGAGTCTCAGGAAGTGGCCAGACATCCTTCCTGCATCCCTGAACTCAGTTTTGATTCTGTTCCCCTCTGGATGCCCCCTCCAGTTTATAGGCAAAGGTTGGTGATTCTTTACTACCAAATCCTTCCCTCACACCCTGGGGAGTGACAGGAGGGCCTTTTCATGATTCTCCAAAATCATGACATGGAGACTTAATATTATTTATGAAGCTTTTCGCTTGTCCCGCTAGCTCTTAACACTTGATTTAATCTGTTTCTCTTCATCTATGTTTTGCCTCAGGGCTTCTTACCTTCTTTCATTCTGTATGTCCGCTTTCACTGCTTCCTCTGTGTTTGGCTTCTGGCCTCGGGCATCGCGCTCTCCCGTCTCACTCTCTCATTCCCCCCCCCCCCCAGCCCTGCCTATCCCTCTCCTGCCTTAGCTATTGTCCATTCAGCTTTTATTAGACCAATCAGGTGCCTTAGGCAGGCAAGGTGAAACACTTCTTTACATCATTAAATAAATGCAGCATAAACAAATGTAACACAAATATTTCATAACAGGGGAGGCCTTGAGAGATACCCAAGTTTCCCGAGACTCCATGAGTTTCAAACTGTTACCTGCCCTCCATCCCTACCTCTAACCCCATAATCTCCTCTTTCCTCCTCCTTATCCCCATTTCTGACCTCTAGTGGAAAAAACAAAACAAAACAAAAAACAAATAAAACCCCCACTGATTTATTTGGCAACTGGATCCTGCAAAAAGCTGGCTTCCGTAAAAAGCAGAAAGTCAGGGTGGAGGTGAGGCATGACAGAGGATTGCGACTTAGATCCTTGTGCCAGCCTGCATCACCTAATGCATAACCAAACCCTGTGCCAGGCTGCAACCCTGTCCCGAACTGACCTGGGACCCACCCCCCTCACGCAAGTCACTGCTTCTTTCTGTGACATGCCAGAATTAGCAGTACACAGAGGGTACAAGTGCCTCTTTCTATTTTCTGCCTTGGTGGGTCCGTAAGAGTCTTGAAGGCTCTAGGTATTGGGGAGGATGTCCACGGTCTGGGGCAGATGAGGACTCACTCCTGGGCCTCACTTCTGCAACTCCACAATGACGCAGACTCAACTGCAGCCAGGATGGGGTTAGACTTGGGTGGAGAGAGAGCCCAGAGACAGAGAGGAACCAAGACCCAGGGAGAGAGGGCAATAGAGCCTCAGAAAATGAGACACTGATCCAGAGAGAGGGAGAGAGAGGGAGAGATCCCAAGGGGAGGATATAGAGACCGAGACGGAGAGGGACACTGAGACCAGACGAGGGAGCCAAAGACCTAAAGAGAGGGCGACACTCACATACACAAACAGAGGTGGAGGAACAGACACTTAGAAAAGAGGAACCAGACTCCAGAGTGGTGGGGACAGGTGGGGACCACTCAGAGACTACGGAGAAAAGGTGACAGAGAAACTTCAGCGGGAACGGGGCTGGGGATGGGAATACGAACCCGCGCGGCGCCTGCAGAGGGAGGCAGCCAGCCAGCGACCGACCGCCGCAGCCTCTGACCCGCCCTCTTCGCTCTCCTAGGCACCTCCTCCCACCGCCCGCCCCGCTGCAGCCACTGCACTTGCGCACTGCGGGCCACGCGCCTAGGACCGCCCAGGAGGCGGAGCCCACCAACTGGCTCCTCCCCCTTTCCTCTATAACCCCACCCCTTCCCATTGGCCCGCCCATTCCAGTGGCTGAGAAGTTGTTGCGGGCTCCCCCGGCTGCGCTCCTCTCTCTGCACATATTGGCGCCCACTCCTTAACCGTCTCTTGGCCCTCCTGTTCGAAATCGTCGTGGTGTAGGCATCGTTCGCTTACCTCCACCAGATGGAAACCTTTGACCCTCCCGAAGGCCTTGTGGACCATCCACCTGGGTCTCTGACACCGAATCTCTCCATTCCAGCCCTGACCCACACCCGCTTTTTAAGAGAAGGAGTCGGTGTCTTTGCTCTAACAAGTGTGCCATTTCTCGTCCTCCAACCCACCAATGAGTGCTCATTTTTAACGCCCCACGTCGCTATCTACTTATTAGTCCCTTCTTCCTCTGGACCATTGAAGATGTTTCCAACCCCTTATAAACCCTACCCATCTGCCTGTGTCTCTTTCATCCATCAGACTCTCTTCCCAACAAAGTCGAAGTATGCAGCCTCCAGCAAAATCTGGTGGTGCATGTATGTCATCCCAGCTACCGAGATGAGACTGACGCAGAGGCAGGACAGCAAACCTAAGGCCTCCCTGGACTCTACAGCTTGCAGTCTTGGCCTCTCCCTAGCTTCCATCCAGAAGTTCCAGTGCCTCCTTCCACCCCTTCCCACTGTCCCAGAGTCTTCCCTTCGCCTTTCTCCTGTCTGTTCATTTAATCAGGTCCCATCTCCACCTCCAGTTCTGGTCGCCCCCATCCCCGCTGCGTCCCCGAGTTAGACCCAATAAGGACTGTTAATTGATTTATTGGGCTTTCAATCACTCTTAACCTAATCAAATCTTTCCCTGTTCATCTACTTTTCTAATACTTTAGACAGTGACCAGTTTGGGGTTTTTTCGTCAGCTTTTCCTCCTTTTTAAAAACAGCCTATCAGGTCTTTTTTGGGTGGGGGAGGTAGAGTCTCATGTAACCCAGGCTGGCCTCCACCTCAATCTGCAGCATGACCTCGAACTCCTGATCCCCCTGTCTGAACTGCACCTGTCTGTCTCTTTCTCATACCTGGCTCCTAGATCTCCATTTTCGCTGAGCTGCTGAGTTAGGCATTTTTAGGGTTTCCCTGACACTCCGCCCTCTTCTAGGTACGACCCAATCCCTAAGCCTTCTCTGCAACCTCACCTCCTCTAGCTAGGCTGGGTCTGAGTCCAGCGAGCTGTGGCCCCGCCCAGCCTCGCAGCCCAATCAGCTCTTGTCCTCCCTCCACCTACCCAATCACACCCTCCTCATCCATTCATCGTCTCCTCTCACCCAATAGCGTTGTTTTTTTCCACACGGACCCCGCCCCCGAGGCCCCGCCCCCAGCCCCGCCTCCCCGTCCAATGCTGAGCTCAGTGTGCGTTTGGTCGCTCCGCGGGCGCCAGAGGGCCAGCGAGCAGCAGCTGCATCCTGCACCTACGCTGCAGCCGCTCGACTCTCCGCCGCCGCCGCAGCAGCAGTACGCTCAGCCCAGCCCCGCCGCGTGCCCGGCGGGTGTCCCGCTTTCCCGCGGGCCCGGGGGCCGGCGCGCCGAGCCATGCCCCGGGCTGCCGGCGGTGGCCATGGGGCGGCACGGCGGCGGCGGCGGCGACAGCGGTAAGATCGTGATCAACGTGGGCGGCGTGCGCCATGAGACGTACCGCTCCACGTTGCGCACCCTGCCGGGGACCCGGCTGGCCGGGCTGACTGAGCCCGAGGCGGCCGCGCGCTTCGACTACGATCCGGGTACGGACGAGTTCTTCTTCGACCGCCACCCGGGTGTCTTCGCCTACGTGCTCAACTACTACCGCACCGGCAAGCTGCACTGCCCGGCCGACGTGTGCGGTCCGCTCTTCGAGGAGGAACTAGGATTCTGGGGCATCGACGAGACGGACGTGGAGGCCTGCTGCTGGATGACCTACCGCCAGCACCGCGACGCAGAGGAGGCACTCGACTCCTTTGAGGCCCCCGACTCTTCGGGCGCCGCCAACGCCGCCAACGCCGGTGGCGCCCACGATGCAGGTCTGGACGACGAGGCGGGCGCTGGAGGCGGCGGGCTGGATGGAGCAGGCGGCGAGCTCAAGCGTCTGTGCTTCCAGGACGCGGGCGGAGGCGCCGGGGGACCTGCCGGGGGCGCGGGCGGCGCAGGCGGCACGTGGTGGCGACGCTGGCAGCCCCGTGTGTGGGCGCTCTTCGAGGACCCCTACTCGTCGCGGGCCGCCAGGGTGAGCGCGCTCTCCGAGCACCCTTAACTATCCCAACCACTCTGCTCCCGGAGCACTCCATCTCGAGTCCACCCCCCACCCCGGCTCCCTTTATCCCTGCAGCCGGAGTTCCGTGAGCCCTTGCAAACACACTCCTCCTGAGCCTTCAGTGTCTCCCGGACCTTCCAAACTCTACTGCTCCAAGTCACCGTACATCCTGGGAAATGGCTCCCTAACTGAAAATCTCTTGGACTTCCCTGGCAGTCTCACCCCTGCCCTTCCCACACACCTTCTGAGACCTTCAGAATGTCCTCAGCCTCTCCAAAACTCAATTCCCAGTTCTTTGAACACCCCGAAGCCACTTACTTATTCTCGGTCTCTGGGTGTCCTAGGCCTTAGAAACACTGCCTGCCTCCCCTTTCCCCCCAGACCCTCTGAAGCCCTCCCTCTAGCTCCCGCTCCTTGGGACCTTCCCTCATTCTGCCTTGGCCCAATTTCTAGATCTCTGTTTCTCTCTAACTTTGGGCCTTCTGGCTGTTTGTGATCTGCTGCTCTTAGCTCTCAAAGTTCTAGAAGATCCCCGCCCCTACAGAACCCTCAGGGCTTCAGTGAACCGCCAGACAATTGGTCAGGTTAGGACAGTTTCTCCATGACCTCGCTGCAACCCTGAGTCCAGAGATGTGTGTGTGTGTGGGGTCCTTTGTAAACTCCTCTCTCTGATTGTTCCTTCAACTTCTTAACCTTCCTGCAAAGGACTCCCGGTGAGCTCAGACCCGTTCCTCTTGTGTCTAAAGAAGGGCCCCATACTATACCTTTCCTCCCTATCGCCCTCGTCCGGAACTGCCCACAGATGTCAGCATACCCCTTCCGCACACTCATCCTCTGCCTCTGGAATTACTTTCCATTCTTCCCTCCCCAGTTACTTACTCATTCTACCAGGTACTTTCAGAAGTTTGCGTTTCTCAAATCTAGAGACCCGTTTATGGCTATCCACCCCCAAGTCATCACCCCAGAAACTTAGATGGTTTTAATCCCCCTTGGGAGAGCTCAACCCGCTGGGTTCTCTTCTCTCAGCCTTCCCCCCACCCCACCCCGTTTCTCAAGCTCTTCTTCCTACCATCATTCCTATATTTGCTTCCCCAGCTGTAAACTCCAAACCCTAGACACGCCTAGACTCCCTCGAAGATCTCTCCTAGAAAAGTTTGTAAGCCTCAGTAACTTCCCAGGTTCTTTGGATTCCCTTTGATAACTCAGGCCAGAGCTTTTCCTTATTCCTAAACACCTTCCTAAAGGGTGTGTGTGAATAGCTAGGGGATTAAATTCAGGAAAAGAGAGAATCACTAGCAAAAGTGGGGAGCAGAGAGCCACTCCTCCTTCCAACACCCCCCTGCCCCCCCCCCCTGCACCGCGTCGCGTCCTGGGCCGGGAAGGACGCAGAGCCGCAGTGCCGCATTCGGGCTTGGGGGGGGGAGCGGAGGCTTCGCATAAAGTTTTAGTCTCTGAGAAGCGCTGAATTGGCGACATTTGGGGTTGAGTTGGGGGAAGGGGAAAGAAAGAGGGGCAGGAGGTGGCTTGGGACGCCCTTCTTCCTGTGACCCCACTGAAGGGTGTTGAGACAGAGAGGGAGTCTGTGGGTGATGGTCAAGCTAGGGGTCCAGAATGGCTACGAAGGTCACTCGTTTATTTATTGCACCGATTTTTATTTATTTATTTGAATATCCGCTGTGTGCCAGGTACTTTCCAACTTCCAGGTGAACCTTCTTGCGAGTTGAGAATGCAAACCACCTTCAAGCTCGGGGTCCAGCCCTCCCGGCTCCACTTTACTTTCTTTATAGAGACTCGGTACCCTCCCATGCCTTCTGCTTCGGAGTCACGTCAGGGGAAACCAGCCCTGCACCCTTGCACTGCAGCGGGTGCCCATCCTTCTTTAGGCTCTCGGGAGGGCAGGAGCTAGGCAAATTATAGGCCCAGTGGCCTTTAACTTAAAGCCTAAACCATAGGAACTGCGGCTGCGCGCCGGCTTGCGGCGCTTCAGCCCGGAAAGAGTTAAGAAGGCCACCAGGCCACTGCGGCTGCGCACTGCGGCGGGGGAGCTGTCCGTGGTACTGGCCGCCGCGCGCCCTGCTCCGGGCCCAGCAGACCCGCCCCCACTGCAGTACCGCAGCCTGCTGGTTGGGGGTGGGGAGGCCCGGGGCATGCGCTCTGCGGAGACCTCTGGCCTCTTCTCCACTGCAGAGAAACCAAGTCGGTGGTCTGCACTACTGACCACTCTCCGAGCCTACCCGAAGGCCCAGTTATTGGATTCTGGACCAAAGTCCAGGCCCCTGAATTCACCTCTCCAGAGCCATAACTCAGCCCCATCCACGGGATTCTCACCCTCTTCTCACCTCAACTTCGGTCACTTGGCCCCTTCTCTGGCCTTTGAGGTTAAAAGTCTTTCCCCCAGTACTCTTCTCCAATCCCTCCCCCATCTTATAAAACAGCCATCCCAGGACCTTAACCCCCAGCCCAGCTTCCACATTCTGATCTAGCTCCCTCTTTCTCACTGTGTAGCAAGACTCTGAGTATCCCCCACTTTGACAAAGCATCAGCTGCTTCTCCCTCCAGTTATTGGACTGAATTTACCTCTCCAGAACCCTAACTCTCCCTATCCACAAGGCTTCTCTGTCCTCTTCCCAGCAAGGCCTTCCCTCCTCAGCTTCTGCCTCCTGCTCTATCACGCCATCCCTGACCACCCCAAGGTCTCTGTTTTCAGTGGGACACTTGCACTGGTCTTAGATTCTAGCTGCTCTCTGACCCCTTCATCCTTGCTCCAACTAACCCATCCCTGTACCCTAGTAACAGCTCAGATCTCACTGTGTTCCAGGCACTCAGCCAAGCACTGTTTTTGGAAGCAAGCCCTCTGTACACTCACCAAATCTTCATAACAATTCCATTAAAAAACAAAATTCAGATCCAGAAAGCTTAACCCTTGCTCCAGCTTGATGAATTCAAACCCAGCTTTGAGATGGCGCTAATGGCAAGCAGGTCTGTCATTCCAGCTACTCAAGGGGTCAGGAGGACTACGAATTCGAGGCCAGCCTGGTAAATTAGTGAGACTCTGTCTCAAAATTAAAGTTAGAAAGAGGGCTAGGGATGTGTCTCAGGGACAGAGTGCTTATCAAGCTTGCATAAGGCTGTGGGTTGCACCCCAAGTGCCACAGAAATAAAATCCTCTGTCCCTGCCTGCCCTCTCCTTCCCCCAGCTCTGGGTTGAGTCCCAGACCTCTGAGACACGGGTAGTGTGGTGATCCCTCTCAAGCCCATCCCCAAAAAGAATATTGAATCCTTCTGGGAACTCTGATATGGACCCAGACAGTGCTCCTTCCCTGGGTCAGCTGTGATGAGCTCCTGCCCTGAGCCTCCGTTCCCGTCTCAGCATGGGTTGCTAGAAGTGACAGAACCAGCAAGTGGAGACTCGGGATTCTCATGGGATTTGGGTACTTGGGTGGGGAATAGGAGGCCACTAGAAGGGTCTTTAAACTCCAGGGGTGCAGACATATTGGTCACCCCCATTCTCTCTCCCATCCTGCAGTATGTGGCCTTCGCCTCCCTATTTTTCATCCTTATCTCCATCACCACCTTCTGCCTGGAGACACATGAGGGCTTCATCCACATCAGCAACAAGACGGTGACGCAGGCCTCCCCCATCCCTGGGGCTCCCCCAGAGAACATCACCAATGTGGAGGTGGAAACAGAACCCTTCTTGACCTACGTGGAAGGCGTGTGTGTGGTCTGGTTCACCTTTGAGTTTCTCATGCGTGTCACCTTCTGCCCGGATAAGGTGGAGTTCCTCAAAAGCAGTCTGAACATCATCGACTGTGTGGCCATCTTGCCCTTCTACCTGGAGGTGGGCCTGTCAGGCCTCAGCTCCAAGGCTGCCAAGGACGTCCTGGGCTTCTTGCGTGTTGTCCGTTTTGTTCGCATCCTGCGTATCTTCAAGCTGACCCGTCACTTCGTGGGCCTTCGTGTGCTGGGCCACACACTTCGTGCCAGCACCAACGAGTTCTTGTTACTCATTATCTTCCTGGCTCTGGGGGTCCTCATCTTCGCCACCATGATCTACTATGCTGAACGTATTGGTGCCGACCCTGACGACATCCTGGGCTCCAATCACACCTACTTCAAGAACATCCCCATTGGCTTCTGGTGGGCTGTGGTCACCATGACGACCCTGGGCTATGGAGACATGTATCCTAAGACATGGTCTGGGATGCTGGTCGGAGCGCTGTGTGCCCTGGCTGGCGTGCTGACCATTGCCATGCCTGTGCCCGTCATTGTCAACAACTTTGGCATGTACTATTCACTGGCTATGGCCAAGCAGAAATTGCCAAAGAAGAAAAACAAACACATCCCCAGGCCTCCACAGCCTGGCTCACCCAACTACTGCAAACCTGATCCCCCACCTCCACCCCCACCACACCCCCACCACGGTAGTGGTGGCATCAGCCCACCACCGCCCATCACCCCTCCCTCCATGGGGGTGACGGTGGCCGGGGCCTACCCACCTGGACCCCACACACACCCTGGGCTACTCAGGGGTGGTGCTGGGGGACTGGGCATCATGGGATTGCCTCCTCTGCCAGCCCCTGGCGAATCCTGCCCACTGGCTCAAGAAGAGGTGATTGAAACCAACAGGGCAGGTGAGCCTGGGGCCAGAACTGGGGGTGTGGTGAGACTTGGGGGGAAGGGTCTCTTAGGGTCAGGCAGAGTGGGACAGAAGGCAACAGCCAGTCGAGAAAGGACAAAGGCTAGAGAGGGGGCGGGAAGAACCATAGAGACAGGCCCCTGGGTAAGCGCTTCGGAAGGTGGATTTGTAGCCAGGGGACTCAGAAACCCAGGTATGGGGGTATGCCTCTCATCCTGCAGAGGCACTTGGTACCTCCCAGACTAAGGAAATAGTGGTAGGAGGATTAGGAGTTCCAGGCTAGCCTGAGCTACATGTCCATGTCTCAGATATCACAGAGGAAAAATAAAAAGAGAGAAAGGAAAAGAAGGCAGGTTAGGACGGTACGGGGAGAGACAGCAGGGCCCGGGGCGTTCCCTTCTAACCCAGCACTGGAGGAGGGTGCCGAAGCAGGAGGGTCAACACGTCTGAGGCTATCCTGGGCTACATACATATGAAGACCCTGTCTCAGGAAAACAAAAAGAGCTTTGGAGTGGCTTCCATTAATCCACTCCCATTCTTAGAGATAGTTTCCTAAGAAAGAGAGACTTGTATTTGAGAAGAAGAGAGAGAGGGAGAGATAGAAAGAAGAAGGAATGAGAGCCAGGCATTCTTGTAATCTCAGTACTTAGGAGGAAGAGGCAGTAAGATCAGGAGTTCAAGACCAATCTGAGCTACATGAGACCCTGTCTCAAAAAGAAAGAGGAATCTGTGTAAAGCATAAGGAGTCTCACATGACTCCTAGGAAGGTTAGGGGTAAGTCTGGGCGCCGTCACAGTGTGTGACTGCAGACTGAGCTGGCAAAGGGAACACAGTTGCTCTGCCAATCCCATGTACCACCATCACCTAAGAAAGGAAGGCACACGGAGTGGGCAGTCGGCACCAGTCCAGGACCCATCTACAGGAAAAGGGAGAACCTGCAAAGACCAAGGACCAAAGTTAAGAGGTCTGTGGGCAGAGCATGTAAGGTGCAGCACTGCCAGGCAGGGGCAGCAGGGGGCAGCATGAAAACCAGGGTTCCCAGAGTACCCCAGACATTTCTTGCTGCAAGAAGAGTCAGTCAGGTCTAGTTGAGCACACCTGTTATCACAGCTTTTGGGGAGCTGAGTTCAAAGCAAGACTTTGTCTCAAAATAATGTAGTTAAATAAGGAGTCTGGCCGAGACCAGGCGGGAGGTGGTTGTGCCTGATTTTGTATGCTGCGTGTGTCCTGGGGGGGTTCTGTTTTTTACAGTCAGTGACTTGGGTGTCCTGGAGGAAGGAGGTGAGCCCCCCCCCCCGCCTTAAGTAGGACAAGAAAACGAGCTAGACTGCCCGGCCCCCCATCTTGTTCCCTTAGCCACTGACCCAGTTTCCCATCCATTAAAAATAGCTTGAGTCAGAGCCTATGGGACCCCCCACCTCACCCCCCCTCACCTGTCACCTTCCCAGCCCTTCCCCACCCTGCCCTTTGCAGCACCCACATGTCCCTAAGCAACCACTTCACATCCTTCCTGTCCCTGGCAGTGCCCAGCACCCCAATGCTGGCTGTACCCAGCACCCCAACGCTGGCTGTACCCAGCAGCCCATCTTTTTTTTATTTTGTCTTTTTGCTTTTTCCTTGGGGGGAATCTCACTATGCAGCCCAGGCTGGCCTCAAACTCAGAATCCTCCTGCCTCAGCCTCCTGAGTGCTGGGTTAATAGGTGGGCACTAGCATGCCTGGTCCACAGTAACCCTCGCAGTCCAATCCGGACATTGACACACTCACACAGGCCCACTGCCAACTTCTAGCACTGGCTTCTGCCCCTCAGCTAGCCCTTGTCCTCCTGACCTCTTCGGCCATCTCACCAACTCTGTACCCCTTGCCCCTCTGGAATCTCCATCCTCCGGTGCCCCCCGTCATCCCCCTTCAGTCACTGTCCTGACTTTGACTCCTCACCCTGCAGTAGACCCCCGCCCCAATGGGGACCCTGCAGCAGCTGCATTGGCCCATGAGGACTGCCCTGCCATCGACCAGCCAGCCATGTCTCCAGAAGACAAGAGCCCCATCACTCCTGGAAGCCGGGGCCGCTACAGCCGGGACCGAGCCTGCTTCCTTGTCACCGACTATGCCCCTTCCCCCGATGGCTCTATCCGAAAAGGTGAGATGCCCTCCAGGGGCTCCCCAGAGGCCCTTCCTCTCTCCCTAGTCCGGGGGTGGGGGAGGTGCTGGGCTTGCCTCTGTTTCCCCCTCGGCCCCAAACTGCCTTCCACCCTCTCCCCCCTCACCTTGACTCCCAAGGTTCCTCACCTGTCTTTATTTCATCTCCATCTCCCCCACCCACCCTGACTCTGGCCTCTTCCCTCACCCCCAGCCACTGGTGCTCCCCCACTGCCCCCCCCATACTGGCGTAAGCCAGGCCCCCCAAGCTTCTTGGCCGACCTCAACGCCAACGCAGCGGCCTGGATATCCCCCTAGTGGACGAGCCCCCTTCCCCTAGGGTAAGTAGTTCCCTACCACGGACCCTCGTGACTCCTTTCCTTCTGTACCTCCAGCTAACCTCTCTGAGAACATGCTCTCCCACTGACCAAGACCCTCACCCTTGGTGAACAGCTGCACCCAGATCCCGACACCCTCACTGTCACTGCAGGACTTACCTAGTCCTCACTAACACTCCAGAACTAACCCAGCCTCAGTTCCCACCTCTGACCTGCTCACCCCATCTCCCACCCCACCGCTGACCTCACCTGTCTGCATCCCTCTCTGGGTACGTTTTATCCAGTCACCAACATGGGTGATGTGCCTGGACACTCTTGAGTGTGGTGAGTTTGCCCTGATTCTAAGAGCCGGGTTCAACCTGAGCAGACTTGGTTCCCCAGAGGCTTTCTGATGGCCAAACAGAAAACAGATACAGACATATCAGAGGGGAGACAGACACAAGAACTAGGAAAGCAGAGCCGTGCTAGAGGCCAGGATATGAGATGAGAATCTTAGGGTAGGAGGAGACCTAGCTGGAACCAGGATAGGCAAAGCCAAGCACGGTGGTCCACGTCTGTAATTACAGCACTTAAATGCCAGGGTTGGAGGCTGAGACAGATGCTAACTAGGGTCAGCAGACAAGAGCCTGCCTGCCCCACCTCCTACCTTCTTGTCTTAGCTACTGCACTTTGAGGTGATTTGTTACCCAGCCGAGGTAGCTGTTACATTGCCCCACCATGAGGAAGGAAGCTCCGGTTCTCTCTGAGATACGCCCAGGCATAGCAGTGTGCACTGCCATGATTGTAGGCGGGCACCATCGCAGCCAATTCTGGGAAACCTGTAAGAAAGGACAGCATGATTAAACTAGGAGGGGGGTGCCCAGCTGGCCGAGGGCTCAGTGCAGGGAGCGAAGGTGCTTGTCTACCTACCTGCTCATTCTAGAAACAACACAGCACCTTCTTTAGAAATATAAACACGAGGAATCCTTGCTCTCTGCCTAAGGCTGTATGGAACCCTCGTGTTCCAAAGACCTCCAAGGAGTGCCAACTGGGGGCAGATAGGTGTGAGAGGCTAGACTTCAGGCTCCTAGCCCAGAGGGGTGGGTCTGTGGGCCTCTCCCTTCCATGTCCTTCCTACACCCTCCCCGTCTCCCTTCATGTCCATCTCATCACCCCTAACACCCCTTCCTCCCATCTCACCCCCTCCCCCGCTTGAACCTAGACCTCTATTCCTTACCCCTTTGTTGAGGGGTTCCTGGTGGGATGGAGGGTGAAGCAAAGTGTGTGGGAAAGGCTGGGGATCCTGAGGGGTGGGTGAGTCAGGCCCTTGCTTTTCTTGCATATAATACCAAACCATTCACTGAACTCAAATGATGGCCGGAGCTCATGGGGCTGACTGAATCCCCTGCCCCAGTGTCCCCTACTTGACCACTTCTGTCCCCAGTTCACCCTCTGAGCCGATTCCCATACCCCATTCCTCCCACCCTTGATCCTCCCCTTCCCTAGCCACCCTGGAAGTTCCTGCCATATTTGATGTCTCTGGCTGCCCCCATTTCACTGCTCCCATCATCCCCCGGAAAACACCAGAGAGGAGGAAGACATCCAGGCGTTTCTCCGTCCCCCCAACAGTGAGCCTGTGTTGGGGAGCCCCCCCATCTGCCTCCCATTCCCCATCCTTGACTCTCTGTATTTCTGTCCCCAGCTCTTGTCACCGCCTGAGACCTCGCGAGACCCTCGGGTTCCCCCTGTCCCTTCCCCCCAGGTTAGCAATTGGGAATGGTGGGAGGGGGTGTCCCTGAGACACTGGGCTCTGTCCCCCGACCCCAGGCATTCTATCCTGCAGTTAAGAGTACCATCTCCCAGCCTGGATGCTTAGGAAGCCATCCTAGTCCTGAGTGCTGGCAAAGCACAATAAAAAACCAAAACCCAAAACCCACCCACCCATATGGTCCTGATGTGGGATCCCATGAGCTTTGTGACTTCACTGCTTCCTGTCACCAGCAGACTAGTCCAGTTTTAGAATCCTCCACCTCATACCATGTCCATGCTGAGTGTAATGGCTTATGCCCCTTAGCCCAAGGCTACCTACCTACTGAATTTGAAGTCAGCCTGGGCTAAATAGTGAGTTTGAGGCCAGCCTGGGCAACATAGTGAGATTGAGGCCAGCCTAAGCTATATAGTATTTCTAGGACAGCCTGGGCAACATAGTGAGATTGAGGCCAGCCTAAGCTATATAGTATTTCTAGGACAGCCTGGGCAACATAGTGAGATTGAGGCCAGCCTAAGCTATATAGTATTTCTAGGACAGCCTGGGCTACACAGTGTATGTACCCTTATGACAAGGTTCTAGGGAATGTCCTACCCCTCCTGCACCAGGCCCCCAGCTCCCCCCTGTGCAGCCCCCTCCACCAGCTGCTGCCTCCACCCTAGCCCCTGCCGCCCACCATCCCACCTTGCCAACTGCTGCCTTTGGGCCTGAGACCAGGGGACCGTGGGGAGGGGGAGGAGAGGGGTGGGCAGGCTGGGTGGGGAGGCTTAGTGGACACCACCCGCCTCCTAATCCTGTCTCTCCCCTTCCCTGTGTCTGCCCCTTTCTTGTGGATGCTGACTGACTCTGCGATTTCTTCACCTTTCTCTCCATCTCCTCGGCCCGCCCATCCTGCCTATGGGTGTTTCTCCCTTTCCATCCCTGTCTCTGCCTCTGTGTCCCTGTTTGGGGTCTCTGTGTACCCTCACCCTAATCCCCATCCCCACGCCCCCTCCCACCCTTGTCTCTGCTCCTTCCCCAGGTTACGAGAAGTCCCGCAGCCTGAGCAGCATTGTGGGCCTGAGCGGGGTGTCCCTGCGCCTCGCGCCCCTGGCCACTCCCCCTGGCTCACCCCGGGCCACGCGCCGAGCTCCCCCGACCCTGCCCTCCATCCTCTAGAGCTTCCCTCTTCCCTGCAGGGGAACTGGGGGTGATGGGAAGGTCAAAAAGAGCTAGGAGTGGGGGGGTTGGGGAAAGGGTTCTTTTTTAAAGTCATTAATATTATGCAAAAGAGATGACGATGCCAGCAGACACCCCCGGGCCTCTCCCCACATACTAGAGCCCCCAGGATAGAGGGTGCGGACGGGCCGGAGCCCGTTCTCCCCCAACTCTCTCCCCTAAAAAAAAAAAAAAAAAGAAAAGAAAAGAAAAGAAAAAAAAAAGAAAAAAAGCAAACCTCAGGTCTCCATGAGCCATAGGACACCCTTCCCATCCACTCCTGTAAATAACTAAAAGCTGATTCCATCTTGGAGCACCACGCCAGTTTGCATGCCTCCCGGACCCCCTCTTCAGCAATAAGCCACCAGGAGCTGCGTGCCGAGAGTTGGAGGGGTGGCCGCCAGGAGCTTCTGGGGTCGGGGCTGGCATTTTAGGGGTTTTCTGATCAGCCGCCAAAAGGGTGACCCACCTATCACTAATTGATTCAGGAAAAACAAATAAAAACCCCTCTAGGAACATGTAGGGAGAGGAAAACAGGTTAATGAGCCGCAGCCTTGAGCTCAGCTGGGAGTGGGGGGTTCTGCCAGCTGCTCCCGGGCTTGGAAGACTCCAGCTGGTGCATTCCACCCACGCCCCGCCTCCGGGGATTTGCTCCCTCTATTCACTGCATGGACTTAGCCCTCCAGGCCCAGAACCCTTTACCCCACCCTGTCTCCACTCTATCCCAGAACATGAGACTAGCACCCTAGACTACTGGAGATTGACCCTGGCACCCTGCACTCCCATCTTTGCGCACACCGGGCGCCCCACACTCCTCACTCCACCCATCCACCACTGGCCTGGCCCGTAAGGCAGTGAGTGTTCTTCCACCCTCCCGGCATCCCAGCTCATTTCCAGCCTCTGGGACCTGACAGCCCTCACGGCCCAGACACACCCACATTCATGCAAGCTTCTCCCTACCCGAGACAGCCCCAACCCCCTGACATAACACTCTGTCCCAGGAGCCTCCGATGCAAGACCTTCCCTGATGGGCTCGGCCTATCTGATTCCAGGGAGCTCCCACCCCATCCAGCATCTATCTAGGTGGTCCCCTTCTCAAAACCCCTTCCACCGAGATGGTGCCAAAACACGGTTTCCCCGAGTGTGAGACTCCTGTTCCCTCTTTCTGTGCTGTAGTTTGCAGAGCGCGAAACCAAGTATTTAAAGCATGTATGTCCCAGACACAAGGGCATACCTGGCTAGTGGGTCCTAGCAGTGCAGCTGTGGGTGTTGACATTGAAAGTCAAGGACAGTGAAGCACACAGCTTGCCTAATGTGCTAAGGTCCCGGGGTTCAATCTCCGGCAATTCCCTCTTCCCTTAAAACAGCCCCAAAGTGATCATAGAAGCTGTGGCCTGCGTGGTAGGAAAAGAGGACATGCCCACCTGGGCTAGGACCTCAGCCTGCCCTTCCCAGCGATCCTTGCTCACCGTGCCACGTTCCTGGTGGAAAACTTTCTAAAACACCATCTTGGCTCCAGTATGCTACCTCCCCCAAGCTCAGAGACCACACTGGTCCCAGAATCCTAAACAAACTCTTCTTTGGAGCAGGGTGGTCAGCAAAATTAGCAATCTCTCCCTTGTTCCCACAGCCTCAGGGAACCCTCCTGATGCCACCAGAGTGTCGGTGGGAGTATCCTTGGGCCCAATTCTTGATGCAACGATTCCTATGCAAGGGGCTTTTGGGTCCCCCCCTCGCCCCCAGCCTTCCCTTGGGACTTGAAACCCTGGTGAGACAGGGGTTGAGGGTTGGGGTGGGATCTGGTAGGGTTAGGGCAAAGGGCTAGGGGACTCCAGACACCAGGGTATGGGGTGAGGACTCCTAATATTGCCAAAGGGTTCAACTTCTTTATTCCATATTACCCCCCCTCCTCGTCCCTCAAAAGAGACAAATGGGGCGGGGGAGGGGGCCAAGAGTCCTTTTTGAAAGGTACCAACCACTTCCCACTGTCTCCCCCGGTTCTCCAGTTTCCCACACGTATCCAGCTTTTTAGTTAAGCTTTAAGAAAGAAAAAAAAAAAGCTACCATCAGTATAAACGTCTACAAAAACGTGATTTTTGCCCCTTTCATATCTCCCAATTTACCAAACAGTGTGGGGTTTGGGGAGGGAGAGCCAGGTCCTAATCTCCCTTTTCCCACGGCCGCCAGGGTGCCTGCAACTGCACGCATGCGCTGCATGACGCGCGCGCCCCCACACACACGCATGCGTCGCGCACCCCTCCTGCGCTGGGGGGGGGACGCACGGACTTGGGGCTGGGGGCGGGGCGATGGGGAGGAATGATTGGCAGGGAGCAATGGGGTCTTCTTGAGCTCAGCAGCTCCCCTCCTTCCCCACACACTCACAGCAATAAGTTTCTCTATTTCTAGTGGGTAGACAGGCCTTGCCTGGCCTGGCGCGGGAGGGGCTAGCCAAGGGGCGCTCTCAGGGATGGGGGCGGGTCCTGAGTCTGGGGGAGGGGAGGTCTGCAACTCTGGTGCTAACGGCGGGCCTTCTTGGCCCACCCGCAGGCAGGGAGGGAGGGGTCGGCAGGCTCCTCCCCCAAGCCTCCCCCACGCCCATCCAGGGTGCATGAACCACCCACGCAGAAGCTGCCGCATGTCAGCCCTCCCCCACAAAGAAACAGTGTCATGCCCCTCCCCAGCCCAATAAATGATTCCTTTTCCATTTAGAAGTGGATTTTCTGATTTGGGTTTGGGGCGCACAGAGGGAATCTCAAGAGTAGGTGGGAATTGAGCTGGTTGATGCTGGCCTGTCATCCCTCTTAAGAGGTAGGAGGTACAGCCTGGACAACAATAAAGGTAAAAGGGCTGGGAACACAGCTGTCTAGAACCCCTCATGGGAGCTGATCTTTTGGCCTCCTTGGGCACTGGGGCAAGTGCCAGCCTTAGTGGTTTCCTTGATGACAAACACGAACAGCCCTCTTAACTGGAATATATGAGAGCAGCAAGGTTGGAAACTTGAATCCTAGAACCAAGGTAAAGCGTCCTGGGTTTGCAAGCTGCTTATGAAAACTGTCTTCATGTGTGGATTCCCAGCCCTGAAGGAAGACTGGGGTCTGGGTTGTGTTTCACTCTAACTGTGTGCCCTGAGGCTAGTGGCTCAGCCTTACTAACACTGAAAGATCCAGAAACATGTGCCTTAAACCCTCAGCAATTGCCCAAAGATGTTGAGGAGACAATGGTCTGCCTAGCATACAGTGGAACACCTTTACTTTGTATTGTACAGTAAGTACCCCGTCCCTAGGAAGGATCTCACATAATACATCTGCTGAGGAAGCCCCAAGCACTCTGGTCCCCAATTAGGAGCACAGCCATGGTAAAGGATCCAGTCAAGTGTAGTTTATTTCTTCAGTGCCTGGAGCATGGGGGACCCCAACACTACCCTGTGAACACAGACCTTCCCCCCACAAAGAGGGCTGGACGCTGGGAGGGATGGAGGCTCCCTGCCCACCCTCTGCAGGGAATAGGCTGAAGATGGGAGCAGACAGGACATTCTTGGCTTCGATGCTCATTATGTCCCCTTAACAGGAGTGACTATCCTTGACTCCCTGCCACCCAGCCCCTTGGTTTAGGGTCTTGATTTGGAGCCCCCAGTGGGTGGGGATTCTGGGGTTCCAGCAGAACTCATCAATGCCAGGAAGTGCCAGAGGGCAGCATCATTTCAAAGTGCAAGCCAGGAGGGATACTGGGACAGTCCCTGTACTTGGAGCATCTAGGACAGACTGGGTCACTGGGGTGTTGCAGGGGGCGGAGCCTCAGGCTCCTGGGATGGTGTAGGCCCAGGTCCCGCCCCCTCAGCCTCCTCCTCGTCAGAAGCCACGCCCTCCTCCAGCCTGAACACCTGGCGCACAGTGCGCGTGGTGAAGGTGAGTGGACCACGCCTGTGGGAAGAGAATGAGCAAGTGAGGGGGCAGCGACAAAGACACAGATGCAGATAGGGACAAAAGAAGCTGAAATCAAAGGCTGGTAAACGGTCAGATAGGTGCAGGTGAGCGGACAGCGAAGCCATAGCCTCCACCCCACCCCAGGGTCCTATCCCCGTGCTGGCCATCCAGGCTAGGTCTTGTTCCCGTCTCCTGGGTTGGTTCCAGCATGTGGGTGGCTTACCGGAGCCTGTTCCTAAGTGTAGTCACCTCCCGGTTCATGGACTCCGCGGACTCTGTGACATCCTCCAGCTCCCGTTGGAGCCGCCGCCGGCCAGCCTGCGCCCGAGATGCTTCCTCCTCTGCTTCCTCCAGCTGTCGCTTAAGCTGCTTCAGCCGAAGGTTGCTTTTCTCCAGCTGAGGGGGAGGCATACCAAGTCATTCCCATGGAGTCCCCCAGTGCCTAGAGTAGCTGTAGTGACCTACTGAGACCTTAACAGTTATGGCAGCAAAATATGTAGAAGACAGCTGGTTGTTGGGCAACCAAGACCAGGCTGCTAGCAAACCCAGGAGCAGAGAGCACCTGACACTCCATGTGAGATTCTGACACCCTCCTCCATTGCCTGTGGTCTTTGGGGTACAAGAGCTTATAGGAGACAGGAACAGGCCTCAGCAGGGTTGCAGCATTTGTGAGGCCATCACTCATGCATGGGTGAGGTTTCTTGGTAATACAGCTGTTTTTGAGTCACCTATGCTCCTGTAAGTGACCGACTGGTTTACCAAGCCAGCCTGGTGAAAGTAGTTTCTTGGCTTGTTAGTGTCCTGTCTGGAATAGTCCTGTGACAACGCTGGAATAGCCCTCCTTATGTTCCCCAGGACTGCCACACCTAATTCACCCTGATCTTCCCAGACACTTCTACCTGTCTCTAGGGTAAGAACACACCTATCATGGGACTCCACTTGTCTCATGTAGTTTAGGCCGGCCTTGAACTCATAGGTAGCTAAAGAGGACCTTAAATTTCTGGTGGTTCTGCCCTCATCTACCAAATGCAGTGCTGGGGATCAAAACCAGGCTCTTGTGCTTGTTAGGTAAGCACTCTACCAGCTGAGCCACATCCCCAGCCTGGACTTCATTTCTTACATTCCTCTCTCTAGCTATACTGATTCATTCTGCTTGCTTCATTTCTTTAGGGCCTTTGACCCTCCTGCTCCTTCCAGCTGCGTGTCGTGTCCCCCGTCCCCACCCCCCATCAGGTCTTAATCAAATGCCACTCTTATAGCCCTTTATAACACCCAACCTAAACAAGGCTCTTCATTCCTGTGTCTTCATTCTTTTCTTTAACAGCCCTCACCAGAGTCGGGTATTATCTTTGTCTGGTTGTATGTATAATACCTTTCCTAAGCTGGTAATGTGAGCCCTGTGAAGGCTAGTACCTTCTTGAACCTTCCCAACACCTTGCTTCTAATACCTAGCAATGTGCCTGGCACAAAGGCCATGTTCAATAATCATCTGTGGAATGAAAAGCAAAGAAGGCATAGCTGAGCTTTTAAGGACACGGGGATTCTATTTGAGCACAGACCTGGAGTCACATACAGGGTATTTTTCATTGTTGCTGCTGGTTTGAGAATGGGTCTCAATGTAGCATGGGCTCTCCTGGAACCCATAGCAATCCTCCTGCCTTAGCTTCCACCATAGGTGAGATGACCCATTGAGCCACATGTGTTATTTTCTGGTTTTGACCCCACTGCCCACTGTTTGTGGTACTGTCAATGTTCACCTGGTCCCGGAGCTGGTCAGCCACTCTGCGCTCTTCATCCACCTGAAGAACCACCTCCTTCAGTCGCTTCTCGGCTCTACGCACCAGCTTGCCAGAGAGAATGCGCTCCCTAAGGAGAAGAGCCCATGAAACTCTGTATTACCACTGCGTTTTTGGTGCTGTCTCATTCTTGGGTTCTTCCTTCTTTCCTATCTACTAGCTGCCTTCCATTCAGCAGGATACCAGGCTTCCTTCTGCAGGACAGCTATGTTCCTAAGATTATCTCCTGTGATGTTGATGGTTTTGAGATAGGGTCTCAAGTAGCTCAGGCTGGCCTCAAACTCACTATGTAGCCAAGGATGACCTTGAACTCCTGATCCTCCTGTCTCCACTTCCCAAGTGCTGGGATGATAGACATGCACCATCATGCCCCATTTACGCAGTGCTGGGGATGAAGCTCAGGACTTCCTGCATGCTAGGCAATCACTGTGACCCCAGCCTGCCTCTGAATGCATAGCAATTCACATCCCCTCCAGACCAAGGTATAGATGGTGAACTAGAAATTAGGAATCCCAGACAGACAGCCTATCTGATGCTTTTCTATACATCACGTAAGAATCATGGGCATCACATCTGTATAGTTAGAGCAGGCACCTACAGATGTAGACTATTAGTATTGAAGAGTCCCACAGAGTCTAAATAGTGGGGGATGCCTGCTGCGCTGGATGTCCCTTAGTGATGAGTTTGATTAGCACAGCAGCTCTTGAAAGATATTATGGGAGGTTTAGTGACAGAAAACTCAGCCTCTAATGCCATTGTGTGTGTATGCGCATATGCATGCCATATCATGTGCCATGGAGGCCAGAGGGCAACTTTTGATTATTCTCCCCTTGTACCATGTGGATCTTGAGAATCATAGTCATAACTTGCTGCAAGCTCACTGAGCCACCTTATGAGTCCCTTCTGAAAAATGTTAATCTTTTGGTTGATTGTTGGGGGCACAAAGGTCCTTGTAGCTACAAATCATTAGGAAAATCAGGAACATTAAACATACAGGGGCCTCTTCTCAATGGAGGAGACAAAGTATCTGTTTTTGCTACCAGAAGTCTGGGAATGGATATTGGTAATAACTATTTTGCTATCTGTGGCGGCAGGCCTCACCCAACTTTTGCTATGGAGGCAGACCTCATCCAAATCTCTCAGAATGATTATCCCAGACTTTCCTCTCTTAGGGTAGATGTCACAGGTACCTTATGGCCTCCTGACCCTCTGTGCTCAGAGACCACACTAGATTCTAGGTCTTTCAGCTATGGAACCTCATGGTCACACATACTTTGTAAAGGGTTCTATTCACATCTTAAACTTTACTCTGCACCTGGAACGGGGATGATTGGACTGGTTGTTGCCTGGAAACCTTTTCCCAAAATGTACTATGTTTTAAATATGCTGCCAATGAACCGCCCAGACTTAGACTCCTGGAGTCTGATCCAGGTGGACGAAGTCAGTCTGCATCGGTTTTCATTCTCATCTTCAGGTGGTCAGCTTCCCTGTCTGACACCTCAGATAATGTTTTCTTTTGTTTGAGAGTTTCGTTTGTTTGGTGGGTTTTGTTATGGGACAGGATCTCACTGTGTAGCTTTGGCTGACCTGAAATTCTCCACATAGATCAGGCTAGCCTCAAACGCAGAGATCTGCTTGCCTTTAGTTCTGAGGGCTGACATCAAAGGGTGTACCACACACACACACACTGAGCTTGAAGGTTTGATGGTTCCTTTTTCTTTTTTTTTTAGTTTAGTTTTTCAAGACAGTGTTTCTCCATGTAGCTATGACTATTCTGGAGCTCACTCTGTAGGTCAGGCTGGAACTCACAGAGATTTGACTGCCGAGAGATTAAGGTGTGTGGCACCACTGTCCTGCTTGATGTTTACTTTTAACTAACTACACATGACCTTGAATCACCTGAAAAAAGTCTTGATGAGGGAGTGTCTAGACCAGGCCAGGCTATGGGTACATCTGTAGGGATGTGGGGTACTCAGTCTGCAAGTGACTCAGCCCACTTTCCCTGGGTTTGGGCCCTAAACTGTGTAGAATAGAAGCTAAGTTGAGCACTGGCTGCTTTGGGTCCTTGCTGCCTTGACTTCCCCAGAATAGTGGATGAGACTTGGAACCTCAAGCTGAATAAACACATTCTCCCATAAGTTCCCTTTGTCAGGGTGTCAGCAACAGAAGGGATGCTAGGACAGTGTGTGTGTGTCTCTGTGTGTGTGTGTGCCTGTGTGTATGTGTGTGTGTGCCTGCATGTGTGCATGTGTGTGCCTTTGTGTACATGTGTATGCATGCATGTGTGTGTGCCTGTGTGTGTATGTGTGTGTGCATGTGTGTGTGCCTGAGTGTGTGTGTGTGCCTGTATGTGCCTGTGTGTGTGTGTGTGTGTGTGTGTGTGTGTGTGTGTGTGTGTGTGTGTGTGTGTGTGTGTGTGTGTGTGTGTGTGTGTGTGTGTGTGTGTGTGTGTGTGTGTGTGTGTGTGTGTGTGTGTGTGTGTGTGTGTGTGTGTGTGTGCGTGTGTGTGTGTGCCTGTATGTGTGTGTGTGTATGCCTGTGTGTGTGTGCACGCGTGTCTTGTCTATAGTCAGGGGACAGCCTCAGGTATCAGTCTGCCTTCCATCTTGGTGAGGCAGGTCTCTTATTCTGCTGTTGTGCACACAGGCTCATCAGTCAGTGAACTTCTAAGAATTCTCACGTCTGTCCCGTCGTGCTGTGGAAGCGCTGGATTACAGACACATGCCGCAGTGTCCAGTGTTCATGTGGGCACGGGGTTCCAAGCTCAAGTCCTCAGTTCACAACAAGCACCTCCCCTACTGAGCCATCCCTCTGGCCTGACTTCTTGGCTCTAAATATGAGTATTGTGGATGTGACACAGACATTGACCCAGAGCCCAGCATTCTTTCATCTAAGACATCTCTTTTTGTGATTGTTTGATGTGGGAGTGGAGGTTGAATTCTCAATCCTTCCTGTTCCTACACCCTTAGCATGTGACTGTAGCTGCTTACATTGACTATGGACTTGCTCTGCTAATGACCATAGTGGCTCAGTGTTAGCTCCAAGCCTCTAGATGCCATAGACAGTGTCCCTTCCCTTGGAACCATGGCTCAGCCATGTAGGCAATTCTGAGCTAACCTGCTGAAGAGTAAGAGGCCACATGAACAGAACCGAGGTCGTCTCATCATCCTAGACAAGGCCTTACATGTACTTGAATCCAACCAAGCAAAACCATGTAGCCAACCCTCTAATAAACAAAGATACAGCAGACAGGACAACCAAATCCAACACAAAAGAACCTACCATCTAGGGCCAAATTCAGAGCAACAATAAACTTGCTTAAAGTCACTAAGTCTGGGGAAGTTTTGTTACATAGTAGTTGGTAGCAGCGATACTGTAGCCTAAACTGTACACTCCATAGAGTACGGCTCCTTCCAGACCAAAGCATCCTGTCTCCTCACCTGCTCTCCTGCTCCAGCTGCTCCTCGGCCTGGGCCAGTTTAGACTCAAGAGCAGCAATCAGCATCTTCTGCCTGGCGCGTGCTCCAGCATCCTCTTCACCCAGGCGGCCCCGAAGTTCCTGGATCTGCCGCTCCAGCTGCTGCCTCCCGCTCTCTGCCTTGGCTGAGAAGCTGCGCTCAGCAGACAGCTCTGTGGTGAGGGACTCTACCTGCAGCAGGAGAGGAGACACAGGAGGTGACGAAGCCTGGAAAGGAAGCCGGTGGCAAGCTGTGCTACCACCCCAGCTGAGCTGAGCCAATGGCTGGAGGTACATAAGCACTCAACCACACTTCCACAAGCTTAGGAAAGATAACTCAGAGCAAATGGTGCCTGTTCCTTTTTAATGAGCAAGAATGCTTCAAATTTATTTAAAACTACTCAAAATTGCTTAAATCTACTTAGATATTATTACGTCTTAACATTTTTATTTGAGATAATGTCTCATGAAGCCCAGGTTGACCTAGAACTCACAATGTGACTGACGATGACCCAGAAGCAATGATCCTCCTGCCTCCACCTCCCAAATGCTGGGATGACAGGCATGCACCACCACAGCCAGGCTCGGCTCTGCTATTTTAGTGAGTCCCAGAGATGGTCACAAACTTATTTCAATGCTCTAAATTTGTGGCTGTGAACTAGGCTATTTCAAGCCTTTCACACCGTTGGTTGCACCAGGGTCACCTGAGGAGCCTGTGAAAAGGAAGCTGGCTCCAGCCCCTCCCACCAGAGACTCTGAGCCCCAAGTAGCACAGCCAGCAGTGACCTGTGGGGTCATCTGAGGAATGAGGCCTTCATTCATAGCAGCTGGCGGATGTGTAGACTCAGCCTTGACTCTAATAACAACACCTCACCACCCTCGGCTTGGAAGTCACAGGGCAGGGGAGGCTCTGAGCCCAGGCTGAATAAAGTCTTTGCATCTCACCTCCCAGGGCCTGTCTAGGAGCCTGGCAGGCAACCCTTCTTCAGCCTTTGAAATTTTAATTGTAAAATGAAAATGGTGATGGAGGGGTTGGGTGGGAAGGGTGTGGGGAGGGTGTGGGGACTGGCTGGGACTCAGTTAGTAGAGGGTTTGCCTAGTATATCTATCTGGTTTGGTGGCACATGCCTGTCATCACAGATGGAAGCAGGGCCATCTGGAGAGCAAGGTCATTCTCAGGCTACAGAAAGAATTTCTGGACTTTAGGAGACCCTGCGTAACCACACACACACACACACACACACACACACACACACACACACACACACACAGGAAGGAAGAAAAGTGCTATATAATGCTAAGCAAACCTGGGCCGGCCTGGTTAGTCAGTTCAGGGAAGGCTATGGAAGAGAATTGCTGTGACCTCAAGGCCAGAATCAACACCCTACACTTCCACCTGCAGAGACGGGATTTTCTCTCCTGACTGCACCAATGATAGCAAACAAGTCTTCCTTTATTAATGTGTGAAGCTTTTTGTAGCCCTGGCTAGCCTCGAACCTGTGACAACCAGCTTGTCTTCACCCTGGATGGTGGGATTACAGCTATGAGCTGCCACACCTTGAGAGTTCACTTAATTACAACTTCATGCCTGAGAGTGCTCAGGATTACAGATGAATCAGTGAGTCATGTCTTCCTGAATATTCCTCATGAACTCCTCTTCAGCCCTCAAAATCCCATCAGGTCCCCCCCTTTTTGGTCAGTTGAAGGAGAGTACCCTTGAAGGTTGGGGTGGGGAGGGCGGATCTGCCTGGCAGGGGCGGCCTGCTGTGCCCACCTGCAGTAGCAACTTTCGGTAATGGTCCTTGAGCAGCTCAGAATTGTTCTGTTCTTCTTCGAACTCCTCTTCCAACTGCCCGAGCCGTCCCTCCAGCTGCCGTTTCTCCTCCAGGATGGCTGCCCTGGAAGACGGTAAGGTGTTGCTTCAGAGGGCAGGCCTGCAAGAGGAGGGTGCCCAGCCCACAAGACCAGGCCACTCACTTGCTAAGGTTACCGTTGGCCACCTCCTCTGCCATCTCATCTCTGTCCTGCTGGGCCTGTCTCCTGGCTCGGTCTGAGGCAGCCAGTTCCTGTGTGGGCCAGTCAGGGGCAGAGGGATGAGGAGTTTAGGACATTCAGCCTTTTCCTCCACACTGAGCCTGTGACCCTCCCCAGCACCCCTCCCCCAATGGCCACCGATGCCCCAACTCCTCCCTCTTCTGATCTGCATCCCTGCTCCTCTTCCATGTCTCTCATCACTGGGCTCCCTCCTACCCAACTGTGCCTTCTCTTCTACGGCAACCTGCGCCCCAGACCTCCTCCTCCTCACTCCAGCTTCCTGCTCCTAACGTCCTGGCTCCGGACTGGCCTTGGCAGCTCCTATCCCCACTCCCAGTGAAAGGTCGCACCGGGAACCATGCCCACTTCCAAAGGGTCCCCACCTAGGGCCTTCGGCAAAGCCCCGCCCACTCCCCCCCCCGCCCTCCAGCTAAGCCCCGCCCATGCTGGGGCCTCCAGTTAAGCCCCGCCCATAGCGGTCTCACCTCCTGCAGCCTCAGCACCTCAGCTTCAAGCCCCTTGAGTCTCTTCTCGCTTTCCCTGTTCAGAGTAAAGATCTCCTCCCTGGAGGTGCGCGTCTCCTCCACCTCCCGCCACAGCTCCTTCATCTGGACCTGGGTGGAAGTGCCGGGGCAGGTTAGATGAGCTGCTTCCCAAGAACCCCACCCTCGCCGAGCCTCAGCAGGACCCGCACAGAGCTGGTTGTCTGTGTGCCCTTGGGCCAATTCCACCCCCTCTCTAGGCCTTAGTTAGCCTCTGAAAGTGAGCTGAAAGAGAAAATAGTCTGGGAGTTCACGTGAGGAGAGGCCAACACAAAGTTTTTCTCCACCCAGGGGGAGCCCAGCCCTGCTGTGAGGAGCCAATGAGACTGAAGAGGGACGCGATGGGAAAACGGTTATTACTATTGCATGTCCGATGCAAGGCTTAAACAAGGGATCCTTTCTCTGGGTACATAACCTGGCCCTTCTCACTGCTGCCCCGTAAGAATAGAACACAGGCACCAGCCATTTTAAGTATCACAACATGGGCTGGGGTGATTCAGTGATAGAGCCCCTGCCTAGCACCCCCCAGAGAGGGGATGGGGGCGTGGCTCAGTGATAACCCTGCCTCGCATTATTCAAGGGCCTAGGTTCCATCCTCAATGGCACTACATTTATTATCTAATCAAATAATTTCGAAGTCTAGCATCTAAAATGAATGCAATGCACAGAAAAGGAGCAGACGCAATCAGGGGCCAGGTTTTGAGAGGCTGCTAGCTGATGCAGCCACGGCTGCTGGAGAAGGCACAGGAGCACCCACCCCTCCAGCCTAGTGCCCGGCCCTGCCACCCCTGAGCTCTCACCTGCATCTTCTTCAGCTGCTTCACGGCCTCCTCCTTGCCCTGCCCTGCAGCGGATGTCTGAGCCTTCAGCTCCTCCAGTTCAGCCTCCAGCTTCTTTCTGGCGGCCACTGCCAAGGCCCTTTGCTTCCGTTCCTCATCCCGCTCCACCTCTGCATCTCTCAGCTGAGGGGGCAGGTGTAGGAGAGGTCATAGGTCATGGCACCTAGATTCCCTCCAAGCCCCCATTCCCTCCCTGAGGTCACACAAGCAGTAAACACTAGCCAGAGAGGGGAAGTTCCTTGCAACGTGTGCAGAAGCTCCTGGGAATCAGCCTTCGTACACACCTAGGATTTCCAGTTGCCTGAGTTCAGTTGCTTTTCACTTGAAAGAGCAGAACCAACACCATCCTGCCAACACCATCCTGAGGACAGGCCTCCATACGGAGGCATCTGGTGATTCGGGGGGGGGGGGTGGACTCAAGTCCCCAAAATGTGCTGAGACAGCAGAGTTCAAAGCAAACGTCCCAGACACAGTCAAACAGAAGGCATCGTAGTAAGATTTAACAAGAGCCAGATGTTGCTGCAGACATCCCATAGCCTGGCATAAATCCTGTCAGCATCTTATAGTTTCCTGCAGACATCCTGCCAACCGTTAGCTGTTATGCACCTATAGCCTGACCAATAATTTCAAAAGGTTACCTCACTCTATGCCACTTTCCCAATCCTAGAACACCAAGACACACAGCTCCCTGTTTGTGTTTTTCCCTATATAAGCCCTTTGTAACCAGGGCTCAGGCTTCCTTCTTGACTCCCTGTAATTGGAGTGCTGGACGAGACCTCTGCCCAGGCTTGAATAAAAGAAATCTTTGTTTTTGCTTCAGTATGTTGGCTCCATGGTGGTCTTGCTGGGTGTCTTGAGACACTGGCACCACACCCTCACTGCTGTAAACAAGTTCCAATCGACTCAATGGCCTACCAAGCTGAACTCAACTCCTTTTTATCAAGGGTGAGTAGAGGCGTGGGAGTTTGGATGTAATTGGCCCCCATAAGCTCATAGAGAGTAGCACTTAGGAGGTGTAGCTTTGCTGGAGTGGGTGTAGCAGTGTGAGAAGAAGTGTGTTACTGGAGGGCTTTGAGGTTTCCTATGCTTAAGATACTGTCTAGTGTTTAAGTTGACTTCCTGTTGCCTACAAGATGTAGGACTCTCAGCTCCTTCTCCAACATCATGTCTGCCTGCATGCTACCATGCTCTCCATGATAATGGACTGAACCTTTGAAACTGTAACCCAGCCACCCCGATTAAATGTTTTCATTTATTTATTTATTTTGTTGTTTGCTTGTTTTTGTTTTTTGAGTCAGTGTTTCTGTTTCTCAGTTCTGGATGTCCAGGAACTCTCTTTATAGGCCAGGCTGGCCTTGAACTCACAAAGATCTGCCTGTCTCCGCCTCCCAAGTGCTGGGATTAAAGACAAGTACCACTACCATCAGGCCTAAATGTAAGAGCTGATATGATCATGGTGTCTCTTCACCTAACTAAGAAAAGAAGTCTATTATTTTAACTTCCTAAGAAGAAGTCTAGAGACCTATGCATATCACTTAGGCTGACAGTGATGGGTAGGAGGTGGGTGTCTCCCTAATGGGGAGACTGCACATGATGCTTGGTGGATGAAGTGTGCTTGGGAATGTTGGTATACTGTAGCACATGAGCATGTCACTGTCTCCTGGCAGAACAGAAAGATGGCTTTCTGGGTGGAGGTGGACAGCAAGGGGACAGTGGTGGACATGTTCACAGAGGGGAACTGGTACCCTGAAGCCACTTGTTGGCCAGTACCTGCTTAGCCAGCTGCCTCCGCCTCTCCTCACCAGCATCATCACGGCCCTGCAGGTCACGCTCGTGCTGAGCCTTCAGGGCCTGCACCGTCACCTCCAGACGCAACTTGGCATCCTCTGTGGCAGTCAGCTCATCCTCCAGTTCTGTCACCTGTGTCCGCAGGTCATTGGCTGCCTGTTCTGCTACCCGGCGGGCTCGCTCCAGCTCATGCACCTGGTGGGATGGAGGAGTGAATGTAAGTCCCGGGCCAGGAGTAAGATGGTATCCGAGTAATGCGGAGGGAGCTGTGACGGAGAATAGAATGGCAGCCGGTAGAAGGGCCTAAGTGAGTTCATTCCTTCATTCATACTGTTTACTAAGCACCTGCTAAGTGTCCTCTTAAGTTATCTGAAAACATTTTATGCAAACCTGTATGTGGTGGTTGATTTTAATTGTTGTGATACAATCTAGAATCACCTAGAAAGAAAGTCTGGGGCTGTCTAGATCAGGTTTAGCTATCATGACTATTTTGACTGTATTAATTAACATAAAAACACCACACCCCCTGTGGGTGGCACCACACCCTAGGTCTGGGTGCTGGGCTGTACTAAAAAGGAGATGCATGGATTTGCTTTCTGCTCTTGACTATGAATGTGACCAGTTGCTTCTCAAGTTCCCGCCTTGACACTCAGCAAAATGGTGGACTAGAACCTGGAATTGTAAGCAAATAAATTCTTTCTTCTCCCTTCTTGTTAAGGTTGACAGGAGATCACCATTGCTGCAGAATCAGAAACACAGCTAGAACCTTGTGCACTACACAGGTTGAAATCCCCCTAATCAAAAAACCCAGAGTTCTAGGCCAGCATGATCTACAGAGTGAGTTCCAGACAGTCAGGGCTACCCAGAGAAACCTTTCTTGAAAAAAACAAACAAAAAGTCAAAACAAAACTGTATGTGTGTGTGTGTGTGTGTGTGTGTGTGTGTGTGTGTGTGTCTTTGTGACAGAATTCTGTTCACACCCTGCAAGTGTGTGTGCAATGTCCGTGTAGCATTTGGTGAGTGAAGATCTTACTATTATTTGAACACATGACTAGAATGTCTGTTGTGCGAGCACACACCGCTGTGGTTGTGTGAGCACACACCGCTGTGCCCACAGCTTGCTTACATTCTTGCCTACATCATCCTTGCTACTCAGCAGAGCCTCCAGCTCAGCCCGCAGAGATCGGTTCTGCCTCTCCAGCTCCTCCCGTGCCTCCTGCTCCTCCTCCAGGGCCCGAGTCAGCGAGAGAGCCCGGGCCTCTCGCTCCCGGCCTTCAGCCTCCACCCGCTCACGGTCTTCCACGGCCCGCAGCACTGCAGCCTTCTCCTCTGCCAGGAGCTACAGGAAAAGACACAGGGTGAGATGGACTGACCAGAAGGAGGGTAGAGAAGGGAAGAAAGAACACACTATGGAGACAGAGCTAGAAATTGAGAGAGACACACAGAGAGACAAGAGACCAACAGGGAGAGGGCAGGGCTGGCTAGCCAGCTTGCTCGGGGATGCCCTGCCACCAAGACTGGAATTACAGATGGCTACAACACCAGAATTTCCACCGATGTTGGAGTATCTGAACTCTGCATCTTTACTTTAACCTGGGCCACCTTCCCAGACCTCTGAAAAGCTTTTAATCAGCTACAAAGACACACGACCTTCTACAGGAAAAGATTCAACAGATAGTTGTATCTGGCATGAATGGGGAGTGATGGAGCAGGCTTTTTAAATAGTCAGGGACTGTTATAAGAGCTGCTCTTCCTCAGGACTCAGGCCTTTGCGGATCTTAGTCCCAGGACACACGGGGCACACTAGGAAGCCTGAGGCTGAGAACTGCTTAGATCACAGTTTCTTCAGACAACACCAACATCAGAGGAGAGATTTTGGTGGAGAAGCTGACTTGCTAAAGGTGACTTTTGTGTAACAGTAAAGAGGCTGCTAAGAAGCCGCTGGGCCTCCAGTTAATCAGAGCTGATCACTGCTGCCAGTAAAACCAGAATTACAGTCTGGAATGACTTTCTTAGACCAGAAACAAAGAACACCTACAACCTTCGCTACAGAAACTGAGGATCTCCATCCCTAACTGATGGGCTTTGGGAGCGATGGAAACTTGCCCGGGACCGGTCGGAAGACACTCTGAAATCTGCTATCCTCCTCCTCCCACAAGCTGCGAGATGTTCTGACTCCCCACAAACCCAGTGCGGCCCTGAACCCAAACCTCCGAAACCATGAGCAAAAATAACCCTTCACTTCATCAGCCAGCTGCCTCCAGTGTTTGCTACGCTGACAGAATGCTGACAAGCACTTGAACCTTTGATGTCTGTGATGATTATTTTAATCCTCAGGCTGTAGAATATTTGATATGATTCCCATGTGCTACATGGGTAAACTGAGGCTGAGAGGGGAGCACTAACACACACAAGTAAAACAGGATGTGAGCACCCTCAAGGGCATGAGAAGGAAACTGGGACACTCAAGCAATAGGGTGACACTGTGTGACAGGCGCAAACCAGGACACACGGGGTGACGCTGTGTGACAGGCGCAAACCAGGACACACGGGGTGACGCTGTGTGACAGGCGCAAACCAGGACACACGGGGTGACGCTGTGTGACAGGCGCAAACCAGGACACACGGGGTGGCCTGAGTTACATAAGTTTTGGCAAAGGTAACACCTACCTAGCTGTGACAACACTCCTATACACACTTCAAAGCCCATCTCAAATGGCCCCTCTCCCCCAGCAAGTTTCTCCCTAATACTCAAATGAGTTTCTGGTTCCTCCGAGTGACCAGTTGGGCAAACTAAGGCACTCACCTGGTCAAACTTACGCTGCTTCTTCTCCAGGGTGCTCAGAAGCTGCTTCTGCTGCCCCAGGTCCACAGTGGCATCATCCAGTTCCTGCTGCAGCCGCCTCCGCGCTCGCTCCAGCCTCTCCACTGCTTCTGTCTTTTCTGTCAGGCGCTGGGCCAGGGCCTCGGCTTCCCGGGCTGCCCTGCGCCGAGCCTCCTCCCCAGCCTCCAGCACCCCAGCCTCTTCCTCCTGGCGCCTACGCCATTCTGAGAGCTGGAAGGAGGAGAAGGATATGGGGGGTCACAGCTGTGAGTGACACCCTGTGCCTGGGTGTAAGATGAGGCCTGAAGATGGGAAGGAGCTGACCACTGGACCTTCCTTGAGACCCTGAGGACTATCAACCCAGCTCTTCCAGGGTGTTGCCACCAACAGCATGCCCCAAAGCTCAGTTCAAATGGGACCCGTCCTTGAATCCCAAGACAAAGAAAGGCTGAGGAAGAAGAAGATGATGACAGGGGAGTCTACTTGATGGGGAAGAGTCTCCCTGAAGGAGAGGGCATCGGAGATGGGTTTTGAAGTACACATAGGAGCCTGCCAGCAGAAGGCTGGCATTTCTTATGGCTTCTTACACTCAGGGTCAGAGTTATTTGAAGGGACTCATAATCTGGTGGGGAGACACATGGGTAGAATTGTCACAGCCTAAGGTAGCCAGAACTTGGCCAGAGTAAAATGGAGGGTCCCACTATGGGTTACAAGGAAGGGAAGCCCCAAAGTCTGGAAGAGGGAAGGTTTGTAGGTATATCTGGGAAGTACAGGCAGGGGCTCTGCCCAGGGTACTGGGGAGCCATAGCAGGCTGTGAGGAAGAATGAGCAGAGCCCTTGTGCTAGCTGGGAAAAGAGCTTCAGATAGGCAGGTGTGATGACCCACGAGGCCAGAGTGTACACGTGGGTAGGGAAAGCAAGGGTAAGCATGGGGATGAGAGCAGCAGCCAGGTCCAGCCTGAGCAGGGACACTGGGTGTAAGGGCCATGTTCCCTGGTGCAGGTCTCACTGCCCACCTGGGCCTGGGCACTCTGCAGCTCACGAGCAGCCCGCTCCCTGGCAACCACTTCCTCTTCCATCTGTTCCCGAAGCCCAGCTGCCTCGGACTCCAGGGCACGCACACGGGACCCCAAGGCCAGCTTTGCCCTCGTTTCCTCCTGCAGCAGTTCCTGTGGGTGGGAGGGATGGTGGGGTCAGGTGGGGTCAGCAGTTGGGTAGAGGATGGCAGTGGGGGACAAACAGGGTCACCTGGGTGTCATGCAGCTGGGACTCTGCACTGCTCAGCTCCTTGCCCAGCCGGATGGCCTTAGACTCAGCTTCACTCAGTGCTGTGGACACGCTCTCAAGTTCAGCCTGTGGAGAGAAGGTAATAAAGCCGGCCAGGGTAGATCAACATGGTGGGCCCTGTTGGCATCTCTGTCCCAAATCCCCTCTGCACACATGGTTGGGGAGGTAGCAACATGGCCAGAAGCTGCTCTAGGGTCTAACGCAGTGTTGAAATGGGGGCCACATGTTAGGTGTTCCCAGAAGAGAGGGATTTCTGGCCTCTGTGTCCACAGGGAAATTACACAGCTGTGCTCAAGACTGATGGGAGAGAGCCACAGCCATGTCATCAGCAGGGTGCTGTGGACAGTGAACAGCAGACACAGTGCGGGAGTATTGTTCAGTAATTAAAAGGGATGAGGAAGCTGGGTGAGGTGGTTCAGACTTTTAATCCCAACACGCAGGAGGCAGAGGTAGATGGATCTCTGTGTGTTCAAGGCCAGCCTGCTCTACAGAGCAAGTTCAAGATAGCTAGGGCTACACAGAGAAACCCTGTATCAAAAACTAAAAACACTTGAGCCAAGCTGGATTGCTGTGGAGTTTTGTTTTTGTTTGTTTGTTTGTTTGGGGGGTTTGTTTTTGCTTTTAGTCTGTCTCTATTACCCTACTTAGAGTGAAACTATTCACAGTCCCCCCAGAGTCACATGATGCTCCACCCTGCCCACCTGGGTTTTCTGCAGCTTCTCAGCAGCCTCCGTCCGAGCCCGCTCTACATCACTGGCACGGCCCTGGACTTCCTGCAGTTGGGACTCCAGGCGCCTCCTCTTCTGCTCACCCTCCTGTCTGGAGGTCTGCAGGCTGCTCAGCTCAGTCCTCAGCTCAGACACCTCAGCCTCCAGGGTCATCCGAGTCTTCTCCCACACACCTTTGCCCTGTATGGAGGTACGTGAGTGCTGGGCTTCCGCCTCAGAGTCTTCACATCATCACGGCTCACCCTCCCAGTCCCTCGGTTTTGTTTAATATTCCCTTGTCACCGTGGAATTAACTAATCAGTTAACACTTATGTGAGGCTGCCCCCCAGGGTGGCTGGCCCACCCCCCACTCACCGTGGAATTAACTAATCAGTTAACACTTATGTGAGGCTGTCCCCCAGGGTGGCTGGCCCACCCCCCACTCACCCTCCGGGCTTGCTCCAGCTGCTCTGCTAGCTCCCCCAGGGCCTGGCCATGCCTCTGCCTCAGCTCCTGCATAGCCACCTCATGAGTGCGAGCCTCCTCTTCCAAAGTCTTCTTCAGCTCCGTCACCTCCAGCTCCCTCTTTGACCTGAGATGGCAGAAGGGGAAGGAGACAGGAGTTCAGGACTGTGGGATGTGGCTTCTTTCTCCTTCTTCTCTAAGGTGGGGCCAGTAGTCTGTGCTTCCTGTGAGGGTCTGAATGTGAAATCTCCCCCACAGGCTCATGTGTCCCAGCACTCCAGGGACCAGCTGGAGGTACTATTTTGAAAGGATGAAGAACCTTTGAGACATGGGGAGGGGGTCCAGCTGGTAAGGGAGGCTGAGGGTTATAGCCAGCCTGGGTTCCCACCCAAGTTCAGATGCTGCTGTCTCTACTGCAAGCATCCCCAGTAGACAGGAGATACTTCTGCCGCAGGGCAGCCACTCCCTTGCCATGGAACCACGAGCTAAAGCAAATCTTCCCTCGAAAGTCATTTCTTGTCAGATGTTTGGTTATATTTCCCAAGGTATCTGTGCTGTGCAATAATCCTTCTGTACACTGGGAATATGCGTTACTCTCATTGTTTAATACAAAGCTGACAGGCCGGCAGTCAGGCAGGAAGTGTAGGCAGGACAGCCAGACACAGAGGACTCTCAGAGGAAGAAAGACAGTCAGACACCAACCAGCCTCTGAGCAAGTAGGAAGTGTGAAAGCTGAGGCAATAAGCCATGAGCCACGTGGTAAAGCATAGAGGTATAGGTAAATTTAAATGTAAAAGTTAGCTAGTAACAAGCCTGAGCTATTGGCCAAGCATTTATAATTTATTTCTATTTTATATGCATTGGTGTTTTTGCTATGTGTGAGTTGTGAGCTGCCATGTGGGTGCTGATTGAGCCCAGGTCCTCTGTAATAGCAGTCAGTGCTCTTACCACTGAGCCATCTCTCTAGTGCCCAGAATTCACTTAAGACTTAGCATTGAGTGTCCTCAATGGTTTGCGGTTCCTTTACATGACTATTGTTGAAGGCTGGGTCTGGTTTGACTGGACTTTTAAAGCTTCTCTAAGACTGAAGATAGCCTGAGGGCAATGCAAGGGGCTGACTTTTCCATTCCTACTTCAGAGCTGGTACCTGAGTGTATTGAGTCTCACCCACCACTCTCTCCCAGCCCAGCCCACCACATCCTCCTCACCGCAGTTCCTGCTGGGCATTGGTGGAATCTAGTGTGTCCTCCAGCTCTCCACGAAGCGCCTCCAGCTCCTCTCCCAGGTCCCGGCGCTGCTTCTCTGCCTTGGCCCTGGCAGCCCGCTCAGCCTCCAGGTCCTCCTGAGCCTCAGCCAGGCCAGCCTGTGCCTCTCGAAGGGACTTGAGCAGCTGGGCACGGGCACCACCTTCCTCCTCTGCCCTAGGGGTATGACAAGGACCAGGGAGAGATTGGCACCCAGGCAGACAGAACTGAAGGTGAACTTCAGGGACTGAAGAGATCAGATGTGGGTACAAGTCTTGGCTCTGTCATTGGTCATGTGATTCCTGTTGTCAAATCTTTCATATACCTGGGTATGCAGTAGAATGCTACTCAGTTCTCCGGGGTAATCCTGGGCTTCTGCCATATGCCCAGCCCTTTATATGGGTTTTCTTTAGGGATTTATTGTTGTCATTTTTTTTTTGGACAGAATCTTTTTAAGTTGCTTAAGCTAGCCTTAAACTCATGGCAATGCTCCTGTCTCAGCCTCCCTCCCAGGTACTAGGATGACAAGCATGTGTCACCATGTGGGGCCATTTTATTTTTTTTTATTTTTTTTTATTTTTTTTTTTTTAAAAACCTTTATTTATTTATTTTCCTTAGTGTTTGCCTGGAATTGGAACTACAGACAGTTGTTAGCTGCCATGTGGGTGCTGGGAATTGAACCCGGGTCCTCTGGAAGAGCAGACGGTGCTCTTAACCGCTGAGCCAGCTCTCCAGCCCCGTGGGGCCATTTTAACTTTTGTATTTATGAACAAGTGGAGGTCAGAGGTGTCATCATTAAATCATTTTTTCACCTCGATTTTTTAAGAGCTATTTTTATCCTATGTGAAAAAGTGTTTGCCTGCATGTAGGCATGTGCACCACATGTGCAGTGTCCATGGAGACCAGAAGAGAGAGTTATATCCCATAGAACTGTAGCTACAGATGGTTGGAAGCCTCCATTCGGGTGCTGGGAACTGAATCCAGGAACTCAGCTAGAGCAGCCAGCGCTCTAACCACTGAGCTACCACAGGCTTCCAAATTCACATTTTAACACCTCTGAAATAGAGCTGTACTCACAAGCCAAGGTTTCTTGGAAGGCCTCACATGCAATATGGTCACAGTTTTTCAAACAGGCACAGGAGCTTGTACACACTAGTGGCTCAGTAAGTGTGTTGGAGGTGCCTCACTTGCTGTGACCCATCTGGCCGGAGGGGAAGCAGGGGAGGAGGGGGTGCCCCTGGGGAAAATCACCTGACCAGGGCCGCCTGCAGCTCATCCTCCTTACGGCCCAGCTGTGCTAGCAGCTCCTCCGCCCGCTGCTTCTGCTCCACCATTTGCTCCTGCAGCTCCGAGCTCTCCCCGTCCAGCCGCCGCTTCAGCTTCTCCAGCTCCTGGCGGCCCTTCTCCTCCTTCTTCAGCCG
Organism: Sigmodon hispidus; assembly: GCA_004025045.1. NCBI lineage: Eukaryota > Metazoa > Chordata > Mammalia > Rodentia > Cricetidae > Sigmodon > Sigmodon hispidus. Next base: position 284 of record PVIH01014251.1, on the reverse strand, counting down.
ATCTATGGGCACCAGGACAGATGAGAGCTGCAGACTGAGGTCAGACGCTGCTGTCTGCCTCCTCTCTCTGGCCCTCCACCTGCAGGCACTCAGCATGCCCACAGCCCACCCTGGCCCCTGATGAGTATGCCCACAGCCCACCCTGGCCCCTGATGAGTATGCACACAGCTGGCCCCTGGATGAGCATGCACACAGCCCACCCTGGCCCCTGGATGAGTATGCACACAGCTGGCCCCTGGATGAGTATGCACCCAGCCCACCCTGGCCCCTGGATGAGCATGCAC
>PVIH01014250.1:0-54668 GCA_004025045.1 Sigmodon hispidus | reverse complement strand
TTTTTTTTTTAAAAAAAAAAAAAAAACTTTATTTATTTATTTGCCTTAGTGTTTGCCTGGAACTGGCACCTGGAACCACAGACAGCTGTGAGCTGCCATGTGGGTGCTGGGAATTGAGCTTAGGACCTCCAGAAGAGCAGTCAATGCCTTCAACCGCTGAGCTATCTCTCCAACCCCCAGCCAGTGCTCTAAACCACTGAGCCATCTCTCCAGCCCATAAACCCAAAAATTTTAAGGTTAAGAATTAGAATTGTCCAGCCAGGTGTGGTGGCACCTTTAATCGAAGCTCATGAGAGGTGGAGGCAGGAGGATCTCATGTTTAAGATCAAGCTGGACGGGGCTGGAGAGATGGCTCAGCGGTTAAGAGCACCGGCTGCTCTTCCAGAGGACCCGGGTTCGATTCCCAGCACCCGCATGGCAGCTAACAACTGTCTGTAGTTCCAGTTCCAGGCAAACACCAAGGCAAATAAATTAATAAATAAATAAAGTTTTTAAAAAAAAAAAAAAAAAAAAAAAAAAAAGATCAAGCTGGACTACAAAACCAGTCTGTCTACATGGAAAGACCCGGTATGGAGCTGACTCACAGACAAGGGGCTGCTTCCTTCCATTGGTCAGTTTCTCAGTGGTGGAGACATTCTCAACAGATCTCAAGTCCTGGGCTCATTGTTGTTGCATGATAATCAAGAGGAAATGTCTTTCCTTTTCTTTCTGTTTTTTTTCTTGACCTGTTTTATCTGCTCAGGAAGATGAGCATGTGTTAGTTTTTCCCAAATGTTAAAAGGACTCAGAATGTCTAGAGATCTGTTAGTGAAAGCCAAGTGACATGAAGACACAGAATATAAAACACTTCCTGGGGGTGGAGAGATGGCTCAGCGGTTGAGGGCACTGACTGTTCTTCCAGAGGACCAGGGTTCAATTCCCAGCACCCACATGGCAGCTCACAGCTGTCTGTGGTTCCAGTTCCAGGCAAACACAAAGTCAAATAAGTAAATAATAAAGCTTTAAAAAAAAACAACAAAAAACCACTTCCTGGTTTTTCTCGTGGATAATAGTGGGGTGTCATGGATTTTGTTACAAGGACATTTTCTAGAAGGGGTTTAATATCAGCATCTATGTTGTGCAGTGTTTCTAGGAGACTTTTTTATTTTTATTTTATGTGAATTGGTATTTTGCCTGCATATATAACTGTGTAAGAGTGTCAGATCTTGGAATTACAGACAGTTGTTAGCTGCCATGTGGATGCGCGCTCTCTCTCTCTCTCTCTCTCTCTCTCTTGATAAGGTTTCTCTGTATAATATCCCTGGTTGTCCTGGAACTCAGTCTGTTCATCAGGCTGGACTTGAACTCTCCACTGCCAGGCCTCTAGGAGTTTTCTTAATTCTGTAAACTTTACTTGCTTTTCTTTTTTGCTTTTTGGTGGATTACTTCTTTACTGTTAGACTGAGCTGTCTGCTCATATGTGCTAGGCCAGGACTCTACCTACTGCTGTGCCTTAGCTTCTAGTGTCTAGACTCTAGCCTCCTACTTTTTTCCTCTCCTCTCCTCTATCCATTTCTCTCTCTTCCTCTCTGTCTTCCTGACATGTTGAGTCTCTAAAAGTGTCAATAAACTAGCCATTCTGAAACTGACACTAGCCAGGTGTGGATGGTGCCAGTCTCTTATCTCAGCTCTTGGGTGATGGAGATGGGGATTAGGGGTCAGAACCATTCTCTGTAACATAGTAAATTTGAGGCCAGCCTGGGTTACTACCTGTATCTTCCTGGTCTAGGAATACTAGTTCATCAGAATCTCTTACAAAATCCTAATTCTGAGTGTCATTTCTTAGTTATGCTGGAATAGAAGCTAACATTCTCATTTTGGGATTCTCTCATAGTTTTTTTTTGAGTCCATTGTTTCTCTGTGTAGCCCTGGCTGTCCTGGAACTCACTCTGTAGACCAGGCTGGACTTGAACTCACAGAGCTCTGCCTGCCTCTGCCTCCCAAGTGTCGAGACTAAAGGCATAAACCACCACTGCCCAGCTTGTGCTTGTTTTATTTTTCTAGATAGGGTTTCACTATGTAGCCAAGAATAGCCTGGAACTTGCTGTGTAGACCAGGTTGATCTTAAACTCACAGTGCATCTGCCTCCCAAATGCTGGGACTTTCTTACTTACTGTATCTAAAGTTTGAAGAGTACTGATGATGAGGAAGCTCAGAAGAGCAACAGTGGTCATTGTGTGTAGGACCCATGAACATGCTATGATTTCAGTTAGAATTTTCACAATGTGATGATTTCAGATATTATTAGGCACCTTTAATCTTTGTCGTGGATTCAGCAGATTGTCCCCATCTGCTCCTTAGTTCTCAGAGGTAAAATGTGGGCTGAACTGCTTCTTGTCTCTCTGTACAGGAAAATGATGGACTCTGGACAGATTGATTTTTACCAGCATGACAAAGTTTGCTCCAATACCTGCAGGAGCACCAAGTTTGACCTTCTGATCAGCAGCGCGAGAGCTCCAGTACCAGGGCAGCAGACAAGTGTGGTGCAGACGCCCACCTCGGCCGATGGTAGGGGGTAGGAAACCACCCGGAGAGCTCTGTGTTCACCAGCACTTCCCTCCACTCCTCGCTTCTCCCTTGTGGTCTTGCTGTTTGGTTTTGTTTTTGAGATCCTGTCTCACCATGTAGCCCAGGCTGGACTTGAATTTCCTGTGGCTTTCTTGCTTCTGCCTTCCCAGTGCTAGCATCTCAAACATAAGTCACCATGCCTGGTGTCCCTGGTATTTTCTCCCTTTCCAGTTCTTGGTAGCATTGATGTGCTTTGTGCTGTGTTGTAGGCTATAACAGCAATCATAGCTGAAGTCTAAGCCCTGAAAAACAGGTTCCTTTTTTACTTTTTTTTTTTTTTTTTTCCTGAGACAGAGTTTCTTTGTTTAGCTTTGGAGCCTGTCCTGGGACTTGATCTATAGATGATGCTGGCCTTGAACTGACAAAGATCCACCTGCCTCTGCCTCCCAAGTGCTGGGACTAAAGGTGTGGTTCACCAACCCCCAGCTTCTTTTTTGTCTCTTAAAATGACTGTTTTTTTTGTTTGGTTTGAGACTAGGTTTCTTTAGCCCCCCACTATCCAGTAACTCACTATGTAGTCCAAGCTGCCTTGAAATTCATGACTGTTCTCTCTCAACCCATAATGCTGGGATTATAGGCTTGAGTCATCTATGCCTGGTGCACTGTCTCTCTTTTTTGGGAGAAATTTTTTTTTTCAAAATTTATTTATTTGTTATGTATACAGTATACAGAAGAGGGCACCAGATCTCATTATAGATGGTTGTGAGCCACCATGTGGATGCTGGGAATTGAACTCAGGTCCTCTGGAAGAACAGTCAGTGCTCTTAACCTCTGAGCCATCTCTCCAGCCCAGGAGGGATGTTAAGACAGTGTTTCTCTGTGTCGCCTGAGTGCTGCTATTAAAGGCATGTGCCACTACTCCCAGCTTGCCCAGCTATCTTAACTGATTCTTGTTGGCCAACTCTCTATCCTTGGTTTTTTCTTTTCTTTTCTCATTATCATAATCATCATCATCAGGTGTATGCTAGGCAAGTGTTCTACACTTTTTTTTCTTTCTTATATTTCTTTTTTATTTTATGTGAATTGGTGTTCTGCCTGCATGTATAACTGTGTAAGGGTGTCAGATCCTGGAATTACAGGCAGTTGTTAGCTGCCATGTGGATGCTGGGAATTGAGCTCAGGTCCTCTGGAAGAGCAGTCAGTGCTCTTAACCGCTGAGCCATCTCTCCAGCCCCAGTGTTCTACTCTTAACATATTTCCAGCATGCTTTTGTGTTTGTTTTTGTTTTGAGACAGGGTTTTTCTGTGTAGTCCTGTCTGTCCTGGAACTAGCTCTGTAGACCAGGCTGGCGTAGGACTCAGAGATCTGCCTGCCCTTGCCTCCCAGATGCTAGGACTAAAGGCGGGCTTATTTCCAGCATTTTTATTTCTCCCAGTGTGTGCTAAGCATCAGAAAGCTGTTCTGTACCTGCTGGGCTCTCACTTTCATGCCCCACTCTCCAGGCATGGCAAGGTTGAGTGGAGCTTTGATAAGATTAGAAAGGTAGATTAGAATAACAGACATTTTCAAATGTTGAAGAGGCTGGGCAGCAGTGGCTGGGCTGAGCAGACTACTACCTGAATCAGGAAGTTCTGTCTGAGGGAGCCCAGTTTACCAACCTAGAGTTCCTCACTCCCTCACAGATAATAAAGTGGGCCCACACTGGTCCTTGGGGTTTATTTGTTTAGGTGAGGTATTCCTATAGAGCCCTGGCTTGAAATTTGCTTTGTAGACTAGCTCAAATTTAGGGCCAGCCTTCTGGGTTTTGTTGTTTTCTTTTGTTTATGTTTTGAGACATAGTCTGATTATGTAGGCCAAGCTTGCCTAGGATGGCTCCTGCATCTGCCTCCTGAGTGCTGGGTTTTCAGGCCTGTGATACTATGCTCAACTGACCATTGGTGCTTTTGAATTTGGATCTGGGGCTTCTTTTTATTATCTTGGGCAAAGAGAGGGAGGGAGAGAGAAAAACAGAGAGAGAGAATATGTATGCATATGAATTCTAATGGATTTAGTGACGGCCTCTGGAGACACCACAGTTGCATAAAATGTGTCTCAGCTGCTATTATAAAGCCTTGGGTATGAGGGCCTCAAACTCATGGCTACCTTTCTGCTTCAGCCTTCCAAATGCTGGAATTTTATTCTTTTTTTTTTTTTTTTTTTTAGATTTGAAAGATTTATTTATTATGTATACAGTATATAGAAGAGGCACCAGATGCCATCATAGATGGTCATGAGCCACCATGTGGTTGTTGGGAATTGAACTCAGGACCTCTGGAAGAACAGTCAGTGCTCTTAACCTCTGAGTCATCTCTCCAGCCTGGAATTATATTCTTGACACATCTCATATGGCTTTGTGGGGTTGGTTTTAGTTTAGTTTTTGGTATTCTGAGAGTAACCAGTAGGTGAGTAAAAACCAGATCTCTTTATACTTAAATACCCTTCAGGAAAGTGTCTAGCAGAGAGTTTTCATGTATTTGATTCTTTTACTTAGAAAATTGGGAATATTCCAAAATGATTCTTTTATTTGTCAAAACCTTTCTTGATTGGCCATGTCATGTTTATTTGGCTGTTACTGTCCTCCAGTGTGTAGAGCTCATGTGTCTATATTGCTGTCCTCCAGTGTGTAGAGCTCAGGTGTCTGTATTGCTGTCCTCCAGTGTGTAGAGCTCATGTATCTGTATTGTTGTTTCTCAGTGTTTGTTTAGCCATTCAGAGACAATTGAAAGTTAAACTGTGCATATGTGTGTGCTCATATTTGTTTGAATTGTGTGTGCATCTCTGTGGTATGTGCATATGTATGCATGTGTATCTGTGTGTGTGACCATGGAAGTTGATAGGGTTGGAGCTGGTTACAGATAGTTGGAAACTGCCTGATATGGGTTCTGGGAACTAAACTCTGGTCCTCTCAAGAGCAACATGTGCTTTAACCTCAGAGCCATCTTTCCAGTTCCATTTCTCTATCTATTATTCATGGATCTTTTATCTGATGTCTTTTGTCTCTGTTTCTCTTGCTTTGCCATCACAGACTGATTAGCTATGACACTTCCGATACTCTAGATGCTTACTGTCTGTCAAACGTGTATAATAGGGCTCATGACAAGTACACTGTTTTTTTGTTGTTTTGTATTTTTAAAAGATTTATTTATTTATTTTTATTTTATGTACAGTGGTGTTTCGCCCTGAAACTAGAGTTACAGACAGTTGTGAGCTCCCATGTGGGTGCTGGGAATTGAACCCAGGTCCTCTGGAAGACCAGCCAGTACTCTTAACCACTGAGCCTTCTGTCCAGCCCCAGTACACTGTTTTTAAATGATCCTATGTCTTTTTCATCCTCAGTAAGTCTAGAGTAGGTGGCCTGGCAGGCATACCTATCCTCAGTCACTTTCAAAAACATCTTCTTGGGAAGCAACTGCCCTTGGAAGGTTTTTTTTTTTGTTGTTGTTGTTGTTCTTTTTCTATTCAGTGGTCTTTTAAAAAAACAAAACAAAACAAAAACAAAACAAAAAAAAAAAAACTTTTTTCCTTGCAAGGCAAGTTTTCTTTAGAGAAGTTAGTGGACATCGTGACTTACATAGAGATCTGGATGCATAGGCAAGAGGCAGCATGTTAAAGTCGAGAGGTCTCTCTGTGTGAATATGAAGGAGAGGAAGATTACGGCTTTTCTTCGGAAAGTGACTGGCTCTGTTTCTGATGGACTGTACTTAGGTAACATCGCACAGATCGCCATCTCAGAGGAGAGCATGGAAGAGGCCGGGCTGGAGTGGAACTCAGCTCTCACTGCTGTTACCATGGCCACAGAAGAGGGCATAAAAAAAGAATCTGAAGAAATTTCAGGTACTTTTCTGTGTAGCTTCTGTCCTCCTGTGCATTGCCTGCATGTATAACTGTGTAAGGGTGTCAGATCTTAGAATTACAGACAGTTGTCAGCTGCCATGTGGATGCTGAGAATCAAACTCAGGTCCTCCTCCGAAAGAACAGTCAGTACTCTTAACTGCTGAGCCATCTCTCCAGCCCTCATGACCTTGTTTATGTACAAAGGGACCTCTTAGTTACTTCTGGTCTTCCTCATAAAAATGAGTACTAACTGCAGCTGGGATTATTTCTTTTTAACCCAAACAATCATCCTGCAAAATCCCATTTTACACATGGAAGAACCGAGATTTAAAGTGGTCCGAGAGCAGTCATACAGTACATGTCAGAGTCCGCTGTCTGATCCCACTGTCTGTGCTTTTCTTTACCAGCTGCCCCATTTCAGTTCTTAGGGAAATTAAACTTGGAGATGTTAGAAGGGAAAGTTAGGTAGCAGATGGCATAAAGTATAGTGACTATTAATTCCCTTATAGAGTGCCAGGAAAAACTTCATCACTTTCTCCTTCCAAACATTCATTTAATATTTATTAATGTTAATAAATTTGTTAATTTATATTTTGTTAATTAACAAATAAACAATTATTTATTTGTTGCATGTTTGACACTTTTGCTATTTGCTGGATACATACATAAAGAGACTTAGCCACCACCATAGAGTGACTAACAGGCTCTCCCACCCAGCTGCTTGGTTTAGTGTAGAACTAAAGAGAATATTTTTAGTTAATATTTAGCTTAATACCTTTATTAGCTAAATTTTATAAAATTAAGTCATTTAATTGAAAACAAAAATAAAATTGAATTTAATCAAGTAATCCTTAGTCTTAAAGATTGAATGCTTATTTAATATTTAACTGAATATCTTTATTGGACTAAGATGTTTGTTTTTATAGCCACAATCATAACAAATCAAGGGCATAACAAATTGAGACAATTATCTCAAGCCCCTAGTGACTGAAGGAGCTAATAGTTAGGTACCAACTCATGGAGGCAGCTAGTCTTTCATGGTCTAGTACAAATTCTCTCGAATTAAAATTAATATTATAGATATCTGCTAAGGTATCTGGGTAATGTCTCTGTTTCTCTTCTGTCTTATTCCTCTTGTGCCAGAGGACACTTTGATGTTCTGGAAAGGAATAGCTGATGTCGGGTTGATGGAGGAGGTCGTCTGTAATATACAGAAGGAGATAGAAGAGCTTCTCAGGGGTGTTCAGCAGCGACTCATCCATGCTCCCTTCCAAGTCACAGGTCAGTGCACTGAGCCTGGGAATAGCCTTTGTTTCTGAATACTCACAACTGTCTTACAACTCCAAGGCAAAGCTATCATTATCTTCATTTTACAGATAAGAAAAGTAAAGCTAGTCACTGTTTTTCAGGGTTCATGACTGTTTTGTTTATTTTGTGGTCCTAGGGATTTTACTTGGCCTCAGCATACTAGGCAAGCACTCTTCTACTGAGGTATACCCTCAGCTTTATTTTATTCTATTAATTAACTGGGTTTTAAAATTTGGATGGGTCATACCTTGTTGTTTTAAAGATTTTATTTTCATTTTTTTTTAATTACGTTGTTTTAAAAGTTTCTAGTACTGTGATAAAACAACAACAAAAGTAACATGGGTGTGTGGGAGGAAGGCTTTATGTTATCATATGCTGCCAGTCACCCTGTCCCTGAGGGACAACAGGGCAGGAACCTAAGCAAGGGTCCTGGAGGGTGCTCCAGCCTGCCTTGCTCCTCATGGCTTGCCCATCCTGCCTATTATAGCACCTAGGACCACCAGCCCAGGGGCGGCACCACAGTGAGTTGGACTCTCATCAATCATCAATCAAGAAAATGCTTCATGGACTGGAGAGGTGGTGCAGTGCTTACTCTTCCAGAGGACTAGAATTCAATAACCAGCACCCACATAGCAGATCACAACTGTGTCTTAACTCCTGTTCCAGGGGATCCAACACCCTCTCAGAAATACATGCAAGCAAAACACCAATGTACATGAAATAAAAATTTACAGAAGGAAGGAAGGAAGACAGGAAGAAAGAAAATGCTTCATACTAGGCCATGATGGTGGCACATGCCTTTAATCACAGCATTCTGGTGGTAGAAGCAGGCAAATCTCTTAATGTGAGGCCAGCCTGGTCTGCCAGAGCTCCAGGGCATCCAGGGCTACATAAAGAAACCCTGTCTCGAAACACAGGCATGCTCACAGACCACTCTGATGGGAATATTTTCTTTCTTTTAAAAGCTGGGCAGTGGTGGCACATGCCTTTAGTCCCAGAACTTGGGAGGCAGAGGTAGACAGATCTCTCTTAATTTTTTTTTTTTAAAGACTTTTTTATTTATTATGTATACAGAAGAGGGCACCAGATCTCATTATAGATGGTTGTGAGCCACCATGTGGTTGCTGGGAATTGAATTCAGACCTCTGGGAAGAGCAGACAGGGCTCTTAACCTCTGAGCCATCTCTCCAGCCCAGGAATAATATTTTCTAAATTGTGATTTTTCTCTTCCAAAATGATTCTAGCTTGTATTGAGTGACATAAAGCTATTTAGCACACATGTGTATTTGTGTGTCTGTGTGTCTATGTGCTGTATGTGCACATGAATGCACATGCTCGTGGAGGGCAGAACATTGTATCCCCCGGAGCTGGCAGTTGTGCACTGCTGGACATGGGTGCTGTGAACTTAATGCAGGTCCTCTGGAAGAGCAGCATATGCTCTTAACCACTGTACCGTCTCCTTAGCCCCTGTTGTTTTTGAGCAGGATTTCATGTAGCCCAGGCTGGCATCAGATTCTATATGTATCACAGACTGCAAACTTGTGATCCCCCTTTTTAGTCTCTCTCTCAAGTGCTGAGAGTACATCATAACCACGTCTGCTTGGTCCTTTTACATTGTGCCAAAATAAAAATCTGTCTCACCCCACCCTCCCCTTTACTTTCTTATGATGTATGGACATATTTACATATGTGCATATACACAAAACATACGCATACATAATCTGAAAATAGGTGAAATCTACAGGGTTTAGTCTCTGTGTTAATTTAAGATCTTGTGAACTGTTGTATTCACTCACAGCTATCTTAAATATTCCCAAGGCTGTTCCTGTTGTACTGAGTATAAAGGGTATTTTGTTAATACAAAAGGTTATGATGAGGCCTCACAGCTTGTATGTTCACTGAAGTCTAAGACTTGCTAGTTATTACTTTTTTTTTTTAATTTGCTTGTTTGTTTTTTTGTTTTGTTTTGTTTCAGATAGAGTTTCTCTGTGTAGCCCTGGCTGTCCTGGGACTCACTTTTGTAGACCTTGCTGGCCTTGAATTCACAGAAATCTGCCTGCTCTGCTTCTTTTTTTTTTTTTTTTTTTTTTTTAAAAAACTTTATTTATTCGTTATTTATTTATTTGCCTTGGTGTTTGCCTGGAACTGGAACTACAGACAGTTGTTAGCTGCCATGTGGGTGCTGGGAATCGAACCCGGGTCCTCTGGAAGAGCAGCCGGTGCTCTTAACCGCTGAGCCATCTCTCCAGCCCCCTTGCTCTGCTTCTTAAGTGCTGGGGCTAAAGCTGTAAACCACTAGGGCCACGTTGAATGTGTATTTTTTTTGTGACAGGGTTCCATATATCCCAAGCTATTCTCAAACTTTATATAGCCAGGGTTGACCTTGGATTTTTCCTCCTCCTCTCTCCCCTCCCCCTCCTTCTGAGTGCTGTGCTCAGAGACTGAGAAGTTGGAATCACTACCAAGAACTCGAATTTCACTTGTATTTGTTTGCTTCCTTCTATTATCTATTTATTTTTCTATCTTTCTTTCTTGGGAAGGCGGGGTAGGTAGTATCTGATGCCACAGTGCATATATGGAGGCCACAGGACAACTTGGAATTTTTTCCTTCTATCATGTGGGTCCCAGGAATCAATCTCAGTCTCAGAGATAGCTAGCACCTTTACCTGCCTCACTGCCTCACTGCCCTGATTTACTTACTGTTTAGGCCCTGGAGTTGGAACCAAGGGCTTTGCGTGAGCCAAGGATGTGCATTATCCCAGAGCAAAGTCCCACCCCAAAGGTTTAAATCAGTGTGTGCTTGGAGTGAGACACAAGCAGATAACATGGGAAGCCAGAGTGCTTGTTTTCATAGATGTTAAGGAAGGCCTTTGAAAATAGAAATCTGAATTTTAGAAGTTAGGCAGGTAATGAGCTGGGAGAAAGAGACTTTCATGCAGAGAGAGCAAAGATCTTGGAGTGATGGTGTCTGGTGAGTGCAAACAATTAACCACCACCATCTAGCACACCGGTAAGCCCAGCACTTGGAAGGCAGAGGCAAGCAAGGCAGGCAGATCTCTGTTAATTACAGGCCAGCCTGATCTACAAAATCTACAAATTGAGTTCTAAGACATCCAAGAATGTTTTACACACACACACACACACACACACACACACACACACACACACACAATAGGAGGTTTATAGGAGGTGAGGCTGGGGGTGCAGATAGGTTGGGGATATGTGTTGTTGTTTCTTTTTTTTTTTAAAAAAAAAAAAAAAACTATTTATTTATTTATTTGCCTTGGTGTTTGCCTGGAACTGGAACTACAGACAGTTGTTAGCTGCCATGTGGGTGCTGGGAATCGAACCCACGTCCTCTGGAAGAGCAGACGGTGCTCTTAACCGATGAGCCATCTCTCCAGCCCCATGTTGTTGTTTCTTGAGATAGGACTCTTTACATAGCCTTGGCTGTCCTTGAATTCACTATGGTTTCTCCCTCCTGAGTTCTGGGAAAGTAGGTGCTTCCACACCCAGCCATTTTTGTTGTGGTGGTTGTTTGATTTTGAGACAAGGTTTTAGTCTATAAATAACCCAGGCTGGCCTTCAATTCAAGGCAGTGATCTCACCTCAGCCTCCCAAATGCTAAGATTGTAGGTCTGAGCCCTCAGACCTGGCCTGCTGATTATTTGCGGATGGAGTATCTCCATATTTCACAAGCTGATCTTGAGCCTCCAGGACAGCTAGCTATAGCTGACTAGAGCTGTCTCCAGCACACCTAGCCTCTCCCATCCTGTTCTCTAAGTCACGGGCTCAGAATATAACTAGATGCAAGGGTTACAGTTTTTGTTGTTGTTCTTTTGTGGGGTTTGCTTGTTTATTTTGAGGTGAGGTTTTACTATGTAGAACCTAGTAACCCTAACCCTAGAACTTGCTATGTTGACCCAGCTGATCTTGATGACTCTCAGAGATCTGCCTCTGCTCTTCAATTGCTGAGAGTAAAGGCATGCACCACTATGCCTGGACTTTTTAAAAAAAGATTATTTCACGTATTTATGTATTTTTGCTTTCTTCTTAATGGTAGGGATAGGAACAACATGCTAAGCAAACATCCTACAGCTGTGTCGCATTCTATTTGATTATTTATATAGGAAGATCCTCAAACGTATTACAAAATCAAAATTAAATACATGTGATAAATATGGGTTTAAAACCTTGCTAGCCAAGAGGTGATGATGTATCCCAGCATCCAGGAGGCAGAAGTAGGCAGGTCTCAAGTTCAAGGCTATCCTTGGCAAGTTTGAAGCCATCCTGGGCAATGAGATCCTTTCTCAGAACTACCCCTATAACAGTTACTGTAATGTGTCTAAGGGAGTCCCATAATGTCTTTGTTCTTTTCCTTGTTGGGGGTAAGGGGAGGTGTGATCAAATCAGAGGCTCATGCAGCTCAGGCTGGCCTTGAACTCCTCCATCTCCCAAAAGCTGGGATTACAAACTGGGTTCTTTCAGCCAGCACAACAGCAGGGGGCTGCTGGGACTCTACAGGCTTGTGCTTTGTTTCAAATAGATGCTGCTGTTCTAAATAACGTGGCACATACGTTTGGCCTAATGGACACAGTCAAGAGAGTTTTGGACAACAGACGGAAGCAAGTGGAGCAGGGAGAGAGACAGTTTCTCTATACCCTTGCAGGTAAGCAGACTCGCCTCTCTTCCCAGACAGTGCTTATCTGGAATGCTTTTTGGAGGGTTGGTGTGTCTCTAGGTTATTCTTTAATATAGGAATGTTGGTGGCAGGAGACACATTCAACACCACAGCTTTCCTTTTTTAAAAAAAAAAAAAAATTATTTTTACTTTTACGTGAATTGGTGTTTTGCCTGAATGTATAACTGTGTAAGGGTGTCAGATCTTGGAATTACAGATAGTTGTTAGCTGCCATGTGGATGCTGGGAATCAAACTCAGGTCCTCTGGAAGAAAAGTCAGTGCTCTTAACTGCTAAGCCATCTCTCCGCCCCCTCCTTTTTTTACATTATTGATATGGCTGTTTTTACTAACTATGGATTTTGTACATTTTCCATTGTTTGTCATAATCATAAGAATTGCCTAGGGAGATAGCTGGCTGACTTGGTAAAGTATTGGCCCTATACACATGAGGACTTCATGTTTGAATTCCCAGTATGAACATGAAAAATCCAGTCTCAGGACATGTATCAGCAGTCCCAGTATTGGGGAAGAGAAGACAGGTGGGTGCTTGAAGCTCATGGCCAGGCAGCCTGGCTAAACTGTGGAGCTCCAGGTTCAATGAGAGTCCCTGTCTCAAAAAATAAGGTGGAGAGTGACCAAGGAAAACATCTACTATCAATCTTTGGTCTCCACACACATGGGTACACCCACACACAAACACAATAAATCTGCAAACAAAGCAATCAAACTGTGAGCACCTAGGTCATTTCATTCAGCTACTTTGTTCATTTCAAAACATGGTTTTAGAACTATAATTTGGAATAAAATAGTTTCTGGGTCTTTAAGGAACTTTAGAAGAAACAAATATAAAGACAAATAAACACAGGAAAATAGGCAGCCTTGTAGGTGGGAGAAGAAAAGGGTTTTTTCCCTTAGACATGGAGAGGCCTGAGGAGGTTTGGGGATGGGGACCTAGCTCTGTTGTAGAGCACATGCTTTTCATGTGCAGTGCCCTGGGTTTGATCCTTACCACTTCGAGGGAGACAAGAAGAGGAAAAGAGAAAGAATAGGAAAATTTTTGGAGGAGATAGAGCAGGTTCACAGTGCAAAGTGAGTAGAAGTTTGGTTTAGCAATCTTTGAATAACACCATAGACTGCACTCTAGACAGTCTGGAATAACACCATAGACTGCACTCTAGACAGTCTGGAATAACACCATAGACTGCACTCTAGACAGTCTGGAATAACACCATAGACTGCACTCTAGACAGTCTGGAATAACACCATAGACTGCACTCTAGACAGTCTGGAATCAAAAGAAAAGAACAATCGCTAGCACTAGCGTTGGTTTGGTGGTGCAGCCAGCTGCCAAAAGACTGAGGGGGAAGAACCTAAGTTGAAAGTCTGCCTGGACAAGAGAAAGCTGTGGAGAAACTCATTATACAGAACCGCTGCTTTCAATCAGCATCCAATTTTATACAGTAAAATATAAAATGAGGAGAATAGTGGCCATGATGATGCATGCCTTTAATCTCAGCACTCAGTAGGCAGAGCCAACTTTGTTCACATAGTGAGTTCCAGGATAGCCAGGGCTACATAAAGAGACCTGTCTCAAAGAAACAAAACAAACAAACAAACAAACAAAAAAAACCCCACAAAATAAGAAATTTCAAAAAAATTATTTATAAAAGAAAGAAAGGAGAGTAAGTAAGCTGCGTATTTCACCCATAATGCCACCATTTGAGGGCTGAGGGAGGGGACTTGAGATCATCACCCTGAGTCACATAACAGTCTTGTCTTTTAGAAAAAAGAATGAAGTGAGATGACTCAGTGTGTGAGGTTTTCTACCAAGCTTGATCATCTGATCTCTAGAAACCACATGATAGAAGGCAGATTCCTTCCTGATCTCCAGTGCTCATGAGTGCTACACAAAATATATACCCCAGTTACCTGCAAAGTAAATGAAAGAATGTCTTTCATTATTGAAAGATCAGGCATAGTAAAGCATGCCTGTACTCCCACCAGAAGGGAGGTAGAGGCAGGAGAAACAAAAGTTCAAGGCCATCCTTGGCTGCCTGTTGAGTTTGAGGTGCCTTTTTAAGGCAAAGGGGGAAGGGGTAGGATGATCCAGTTTTTTAAAGTCCCATCTTGTCCTGTTCTTTGTATACTGTGTGTCATCCCCTCTCCCCCACATCAAACCAAAGACTTACTTCCTTCATGCTAGGCAAATACTCTGTCCAGAGCTACCTTCCCAGCATCCTTAAGATTAGATTTATCTAGTTCCCATTTTAAACTCTGTTCACTGAACACTGGTCCCCACTGCTGAGATGACTCTCTTCTCTTCTGGGCCTGCAGAAGCAGACAAGATGAGTTATCCAAGACCACACCAAATTCAGAGCGAAGCCTGGAGAACTCTGTTCTTTATTCCTCATCCAAGGCTGATACTCTATTTGAAACTTTTGTTTTGTTTGTTTGTTTTTTAAGACAGGGTTTCTCTGTGTAGCCCTAACTATTCTGGAACTCCCTTTGTAGACCAGGCTGGCCTTGAACTCACAGAGATACACCTGCCTCTGTTGGGGTCAGAGGTGTGCACAGCCACCACCTGGCTGGTTTAAATGTTCTTAAATGATAAATTTACTTGATAAAGTCAGCTGGTGAGCCAGCGGTCTAGCTTGATTGGTAAGTTGCAGGCCAACAAGAGACCATGTCTTGAAGGATATAACACTTGTTTGTCCTCTGATCCACATACACATGCTCATACATGTACACTTACACACATAAGCAAACTACATGAGGTAAAAAAAAATTATACTATGCCTCATAACTATGTACAATTTAAAATAGAAGTAGGTGTGGCTGGAAACACAGCTTAGCATTGATGAGTATACCACCTCCTCCTCTTCCAGAGAATCCTAGTTTTGTTCCCAACACCTATGTCAGCTGGCTCACAACAACCTGTAACTCCAGTTCTGGAGTATCTGACACCCTCCCTGGTCTCCACAGGTGTCTGCATACACACATACACACACATAAGTAATTAAAAATGAAATTTTAATTAAAAAAAATACATGTGTGTGCTTGGAGATGGAGCTCAATGCTAAAGCATCTCCTGGCCCTGAGTGTAGCACATGCTTGTGAAAAGAAAAAAGACTAGTCTGGAGAGGTGGCTCAGCAGTTAAGAGCACTGACTGTTCTTCCAGAGGACCAGGGTTCAATTCCCAGCATCCACATGGCAGCTAATAATTGTAATTCAAAGGTCTGACACTTTACACAGTTATACATGCATACAAAACACCAATTCACATAAAATAAAAATAAATATAAAAAAGAAAAAAGAAAAGGAAAAAGACTGGGCAGCTTCTTTGATTTATATTTTGGCAAGAAGTGAAAAATTTGCAGAGAATATATGGGGCTGAGTAGTAAAATCAGAGTTTTAAAAGACTCTGAACTGTTGCCCTGCCCATAATCACATGTTGATTGCAGTTACTGAAGAGTTAAAAAAAATCATCTCAAATCATTTAGGAAACAATGGTGTGACTTGCCTGAAGCTAAACAGTGTAAAATCTTGAGAGGGCCCTGTGTCTTCTTAGCCCTTGGCTAATATTCCCGGGGTGACACTTCTTCCCACAAAGTCTAGCTGTTTGGATGTTTTGTCTTGTTTTACCCCCATAGAGTTGGAACGGCAGTTGGAAGAGCAAAAAAAGCAAGCGCAAGATCCTAGGCTGAAATCTCAGACGGTTCAGAATGTGGTACTAATGCCTGTGAGCACCCCAAAGCCTCCAAAAAGACCCCGGCTCCAGCGGCCAGCCTCCACCACCGTCCTTAGCCCTTCTCCTGTGCAGCAGCAGCAGCAGCAGCCTCAGTTCACTGTCATCTCGCCTATCACCATCACCCCAGTGGGCCAGTCATTCTCTATGGGCAATATCCCAGTGGCTACCCTCAGCCAGGGCTCCAGTCCTGTGACTGTCCACACGCTGCCCTCTGGCCCTCAGCTCTTCCGCTACGCCACAGTGGTTTCCTCTGCCAAGAGCAGCTCACCAGACACAGTGACCATCCACCCTTCCTCCAGCTTGGCACTGCTAAGCTCAGCCACTATGCAGGATGGGGGTACCCTGGGCAATATGGCCACCATGGTGAGTCCTGTGGAGCTGGTGGCCATGGAGTCTGGCCTGACTTCAGCAATCCAGGCTGTTGAAAGCAGCTCAGAGGATGGGCAGACCATCATTGAAATTGACCCAGCCCCAGACCCCGAGGCTGAAGACACTGAGGGTAAAGCAGTCATCTTGGAGACAGAGCTGAGGACTGAGGAGAAAGTGGTGTCTGAGATGGAGGAGCACCAGCACCAAGTTCACAATGTGGAGATTGTGGTCTTGGAGGACTAACTGGGGATGGGGCCATGTTTTGGTTTGGAATTTTAATTATGTTTATTTTTATCATTGTCCCACTCATTTCCACATAGAAACTTTTTTTTTTTTTTAAAAAAAAAAACCAAACTACAAAATCTTGTTGTAACTGACAATGTTGGGATCCTCCTACCCCCTCACTGACAAATGGACAGAAAAAGCTACCTTTCCAGAAGTTAGGGACAGGTCATCTGGTGTCCTAATCATCTTACCCCAAGGAAGGTATTACTTTTAGGAGAGGTGTCAAAATAACCAGGAACCCTTTCCCGAATAGTCTGTCTGTGTACACATGCATGGTTTCACTCTTGTAAAGATGCATTGACCAAACTCTGGAACCCAGATCTGACACCAGAAGACACCAGCTCTCACATGGATACAGAAGTGTTTGTGCCTCTGTATCCTGGATATGGCCTCAGGTGCCACTGCAAAACGCTCACAGAAGGAAGTTGAACTGTACTTAGAGTGGAAAGTAGCATGCCATCTGCAGCTTATGGGAAGTCCTTTGACAGGGAGGGGGCAAGGAGTGATCTTCCAGAGTGCATCTGCCGCCCTCCAGCTCTGAGGGTTGGGTACCATCTTGAGAAGAGGCCAGTGATATGCAGAAGGGCACACAGCCTTCAAGGGATTGTCTGTCTGCCACAGCTGTGTTTTTGGGAGAGCTCGTCTTGCCCCAGCCTGTCAAAGCCCTCACTCTCCTCAGCAAGGATTGTTAGTCCGCTCTTTTGCAGACTGATGTGGTGGAAAGTGCGCTAGTTCTTGGATTGTGGCTGTCATGGGGTGGGGCTCCAAGGCCATCATTTTCGTTTTTTGTCTCCAGGAATGGCAGAGTTCCCCATGCAGACCAGCTGCTGCATACATACAAGTGTGTGTGGTGTGGTGTGTGTGTGTGTGTGTGTGTGTGTGTACCTGTTTTGACTTTGGAACCAAAAGCAATCACTCACTTGGTGCTTCCTGTGCGCTTTATCCTTCAGTCTCCCGGACCCCAGGCTCTGCAGCTTTTCGGCTGATTTGGAGAACAGTGACAGGTGCCTACCTGCCTTCATTCCCTTCCAGAGTCACTTCTGTTTATGCTGCAGATGTTTCTGGGAGATACTGAGCTCATAAAAAGACTTAGGCTTGGCAGGGAAGACTGGGAACACCCTCAGCCTTTCCTGAGGCATAGACTAGGTGTCTCCCGAGTGAGAGAACTCCCTGGGAAAGAAACATTGTCTATGACAATGCTGTCGGGACCGGGTGAAGGCTCCTTCCTAAATGCTGTTTGTACATTTAGACCTGGGCCAATTTCCATACTGCAGTCCCTTCTCTTTGGCCCTCTTCAGTGTCTGGGGAAGAGTGGAGTTTGATTTCTTTAATTATCAGTTTCTGATTTCCTTAATTATATTGTTTACTATACTAGGGAAAATATAGACCCTCTACAGATGACTTAAATAGGCCAAAAGAGCATACAGCTTAGGAGTTGGAGCATTTATTATTAAAGGTAAAACTTTTACCTTAGTTTCTTAAAAAAAAAAAAAAAAAAAAAATAGAGGCTGCCTACCTGCAGCCTTAGGTCACTCTGAAGACTCAGTGGGATTTCTTAACTATTCAGATGTGTTTCAGCTTTAAAACCGGGCTTTTCAGAATATTTAGTTAGACTGGAGACAGAGCTCAATTGGTAAAGTGCTCAACCTAGCCCAAATTAAACCCTTGGCTTCAGTCTCCTCTGTGAAATAAAGAACATGGGGCCATATGCCTTGATCCTTAGGAACTAGAGACAGGAGACTTAGAAATTCAAGGTCATTCTCAGTTCTGTAGCAAGTTCAAGACTAACCTGGGATACATAAATTTCTGTTTTTAAAAACAAAAGTCTGTTTTGACCAAGCTTTTGGTCCTTTATACATTTTTAGTGAAGGAACTGGAATTTATGTCCGGCTTCCTTAGATTTTTCTGTTAATACATAAGAATTTTTATTATACTTATTTATCCGAGTTGTGTGTGTGTGTGTGTGTGTGTGTGTGTGTGTGTGTGTGTGTGTGTGTGGTGGAGAGCTTGCTATGGTGTCTATGTAGAGCTCAGAGAACAACCTGCAGGAGTCAGCTCTCCCCCTTCACCACATGGGTCCTGGGGCTTGAACTCAGGCTGCCAGGCTTGGCTGCAAGCTCCCTCATCCACTGAGCCATCTTGCCGGCCCTAAAAATTTCAGGCTAAGTCTGAAACTATTACTTGAACCTAGAAAGCCACATCTCATTCCTGTTTTGCTCTTTAGGTCATTTCTCTTTCCTATAGATGAGAGGACCAATTCAGGACACGGGAGGAGCTCTGGAGAATACGGACAGTCTCGCTCAGGTCCTTTTGCTCATCACAGCTGTTGTAGCATAAAAGGTCATGTCATCGTCATGCTTCCAAAGTCAGGTGTCCTCTTGAGACAGAGCCTGTTTACTGTAGATATTCTGGCAGGTGGATTACATGAGCTTTGCTGTTTTCCTGGTCTTCCAATTGCTGTCATTGCCAGCTGCTGGGTACTCATAAGGATGAGCCCTCACAGCCCTGGTCTAGATTATTTCAGATGGGATGAGACACATGCAAGTCACTGATGTATGAATAGGCAGTTGCAGTGAAATTACTCCTCAGGCTGACTTGATGGTAGCTATCTTTTCTCTAGCCATTTATTAAATAAACATTTGTAAATACCATAAATGTATAAGTACTGCACGCTAACCGATTGCGCCACCGAAGCCCCAGGAAGTACCCTGAAGATCCAGGTTTTGTGCTGGACACTGACCATGCAGACCTGTTGTCAAAGAGTTCATACCCAGACCTCTTCTGCAGTTAACTGCACTTCAAGGTCTTTGGTTTCTTTTGTAATCCTGTTTTATCTTAAGCATTGAGAAGCATTCTGAGACTTTAGTTCCTAGTTTTCAGCAGCTGATAAAATCACAGAGGTGAAACCACCCCTAGAGAGATACTACATCAAATCATTTTGTTGGGGTGAGTGTAGCCTTGGACTGTTGGCCTGGAATTAAGGATAAAAGATCAAGCACCAGATTCATCTTAGAGTATGAATGGAGTTCAGCAAATCTGAAACAGTCTCTTGGAAAAAGTGTTTTCACAAGCTTGTTTTCAAATACTTGGGCTATGAATACAAGAGTAAAATTCTTTAGTTCCACTTTGCCGATTAGCTGGAAGACTGGCCCTCAGTGACAGAGTCCCTGGAGAAAGTTGGTAATTATCAAATGAGACCTGGGCCTTGATCTAGGGAGTGGCTGGGATTTAACTGGTAGAGGCAAATCTTTGAACTTT
Source organism: Sigmodon hispidus (assembly GCA_004025045.1). NCBI lineage: Eukaryota > Metazoa > Chordata > Mammalia > Rodentia > Cricetidae > Sigmodon > Sigmodon hispidus. The sequence continues at coordinate 34,597 of PVIH01014250.1, read as the reverse complement.
ACTGCTAAGTGTTTTTCAAAAAGGCCTCACTGTGTGTCTCTCTAACCCATGTTCCTGCTTGACTCCTACACTGTTGCTCTGTTCTCTCTCTCTCTCCCCCTCTGTTTCTCCTTCCCTCTCTCTTTTTCCTCCGTGTAGCCCTGGCTGTTCTGGAGCTCACCCTGTAGACCAGCCTAGCCTTGAACTCAGGGATTTACTGCCTCTGCTTCCCAAATGCTGGGAGTAAAGAATGCTCTACCACAGCTGTTACTCCTCAATTTCTAGGCTTTAAAGCATGCCTACCCATAATCCCAGCACTAGGGGGCAGATAGCCCTCAAGACCTTGCTTCACAAAAAAGGTTAGGCTCCCACACCAAAAAACCAAAAGTTACTTTCCTTTTTTTTTTGTGTCCCGCGCCCCCCAACACTAGACATTCAAGATGTAAAGCCACTTCTGTATTTCCCTCACCTCCTGCTGTAGTAGAAGGGGGAACCAGTATGAATGAAAATATCCTGAAAGTTAATGTTCAGGTGATTCTTTTAATGTTTACGTTTTATGCCATTTCATGAAAGACTCTGAAGGTAAGTCTTTACAGAGAGTACTGGTTTTATTTACTAGAAATTTACTTTGTGGGTATAAGCCTTCAAGCGTGTGTGATTCCAGGGTACATAGTGTCTTGGCCAAAGGACAACCTTCAGAAATCCAGATCTCTCCTTCCAGCATGAGGGTTCCAGGAATCAGATCCAGTTCACCAGACTTGGCAGTCAAGCACCTTTACTCACTAGCATTTTCCATGGCCCAAGACATTGGTTTTTGGATTTTATTTTATGTCTATAAATGTTTCTCTTGCAAGTATGTGTGTGTACCTTATGCATGCCTGATGTCTGAGGAGGTCTCAGAGGAGGGTTTCAGATCCCCTGGAACTAGACTTGAGGATGGTTGTCAGCCACCATGTGGGTGCTGGAAATCCAACCCAGGTTCTCTGGAAGAGAAAATCTTAATCACTGAGCCATTTCTTCAGCTAATAATTATCAAAAGTCTGTCGTGAAATACTGAGTCACTGAGTCAAACCTGATCCAAAATAGACCTAGGAGACAGAAAAGCTGCCCCCACCCACAAAATCAAAAGGCTAAATTCTGAAAATATGGATGAAGTAATGATTTCTTTTGGTAAATACTTACTGAGGCTAAAGTCAATGAGAGGAAGTCAGACTCAGGCTAACCCCTGCACTTGAGAAAACTTCCTAGTACAGGGATCACTCAGGTGAGGCAGATCCCTTAGACCTAGAATAATTCTCCCTGGGAAATCCTGCTATAGAGATAGGCTGTGATTCTAGTATAGTCTGTAATGTGCTAATAGACAGCCAAGGTAGACCAGGTGTAGTGGGTCCTACTGAAAGCCAACTCTGCAAACAGGCAGGAAGAGCTGGACTCCCCTGAGCCCTTTCCACGTCCTCAGTCCTAAAGCACTTACCCAGCCAGAGTCAACACAGTGTGAAGACTCACTTTTTTTTTTTTAAAAAAAAATAGTTATTTTTGTTTTATGTGAATTGGTATTTTTCCTGCATACATAACCGTGTTAGGGTGTCAGATTTGGAATTACAGACAGTTGTTAGCCACCATGTGCATGCTGGGAATCAACTCAAGTCCTCTGGAAGAACAGTCAGTGCTCCTAATCGCTGAGCCATCTCTCCAGGCCGAAGACTCACTTTTAAATTGCACAATCCACACTTGGGTGTCATCCTTTCTTTTCAGCTCTTGCTTTTAAGAGCCATAGTTTGGTTCCCATGTTTGCCATGTTAGTAAATCTGCATGTCCATGTTTGTTCATTAGTATATTTTTAAGATTAATTTATTTATGTGTTTCATATATATACGTGTTCTATCTACACCTCAGAAGGCATCACATCCCCATGGGACTATAGTTATAGATGGGTCTGAACTGCTGCCAGGTGGGACTGGGAAATGAGCTCAGAACCTATGCAAGAGCATTCAGTGATATTTTTACAAATGAGCTACATTCTTTCTTCCTTCCCTTTCTCCCTCCCTCCCTTCTTCCTTTTTTCCTTTTTTTGGGTTTTTTTTTTTTTTTTTTTTTTTTGGGAGACAGAGTTTCTCTGTATAGCCCTAGCCTAGCTGTCCTGGAACTAGCTCTGTAGTTTCTGGCCTGAAACTCAAAAAGATCCACTTACCTCTGCCTCCCACGTTCTGGGATTAAAGATGTGCACCACTGTCACCGGGCATGAGCTACCTTTTCAACCCCTTTCTGTGTATATATTAAAGCTTATTCATTTATTATGTATACAGTGTTCTGTCTGCATGCCAGGAGAGGGCACCAGATCTCACTATAGATGGTTGTGAGCCACCAAGTGGTTGCTGGGAATTGAACTCAGGACCTCTGGGAAGAGCAGCCAGTGCTCTTAACTTCTGAGCCATCTCTCCAGTCCTTTGTTTATATATTTAAAATGATCATTTTTATATGTGTGAGTGTTTTGCCTGTATGTATGTCTACCCACTTTGTGAGTGCCTGATGCCCTTAACAGCTGACACAGGGCACCTGATCCCCTGGAACTAGAGTTAAGGACTGTTGTAAGCTGCAGTAAGGGTGTTGGAAACAACCTGGGACTCTATATAAGCAAGTACTCTTTTTTTTTTTTAACTTTATTTATTTATTTATTTATTTATTTATTTATTTATTTGCCTTGGTGTTTGCCTGGAACTGGAACTACAGACAGTTGTTAGCTGCCATGTGGGTGCTGGGAATCGAACCTGGGTCCTCTGGAAGAGCAGACGGTGCTCTTAACCACTGAGCCATCTCTCCAGCCCCAAGCAAGTACTCTTAACTGTAGGACCAACTCTTCAGCCCCACTTGTTCATTTAGATAATTTGAAAATAGTTTAAAACATATTATTTTATAGCTGGGCAAGATGGCATATGCCTTTAATCCCAGGTCTTGGAAAGCAGAGTTAGGTGAATCTCTGAGTTCAAGGCCAGCCTTGTCTACAGAGTGAGTTCTAGGACAACCAGGGCTCCACAGAGAAACCTTGGCTTGAAACACCCTCCCCCAAAATTTGTTACTTTGTGTGTATGAATGTCTTGTCTGCATCTATGCATACTCTGCATGCCTGGTACCCTCAGAAGCCAAAAAAACGCACCAGGGCCCCTGGAACTTCAGTTGCATACAGTTGCAAGCCATCATATAGGTGCTAGAAATTGAACCTGAGGATTTTGAAAGAGTAGCCAATATTCTTAACCACTGAGCTGTAGCCAGAAGTTTTCTGTCCCATTTGGCCCCCAGGTCCAGAGGGATCTCTCCCACCCATGGTCCTGCAGCTGTTTATAATTTTTTTTTTTTTTAAAGCAAGGTTTCTCTGTGTAGCCCTGGCTGTCCTGGAACTCAATTTGTAGACCAGGCTGGCCTCGAACTCAGAGATCCACCTGCTTCTGGCTCCCACATGCTGGGATTAAAGGCCTATACCGCTGCCACCATTCAGCTTCCAGACCTCTTTAGAGAGACTCTCCTTAAGTTGCCTAGGCTGACCTTGAACTTCCAGGCTAAGAAGCAGTAGTGATCAGCCTGCACCAGGCCTGGTTTTGAAGCACGTGTCATGTGCTGTGTACACTAGGTAAGTTTTCCAGAACAGATTCTAAAAGCATATTTGGGGCTGGACAATGACTTATAGGGTAAGAGTACTTACTGTGCAACCTTGACTTCAGTTAGAATTCCAGCATATGGGGCTGGAGAGATGGCTCAGCGGTTAAGAGCACCGTCTGCTCTTCCAGAGGACCGGGGTTCGATTCCCAGCACCCACATGGCAGCTAACAACTGTCTGTAGTTCCAGTTCCAGGCAAATAAATAAATAAATAAAAGTGTTTTTTTATTTAAAAAAAAAAAAAGAAGAATTCTAGCATACATGCCAAAATCTTCATGTGGCCTCATGCACACATATATCCCACTGCTCTGTGGGCAGAAACAGGAGTAGGTAGGGCTAGCAGATGGTGAGTCTAGCCTCAGGTTTAGTGAAGGACCCTGTACTGCATGAATTCTATTTGGCCAGAGCCAGATATTGGGAAAAAAGCTGAAATATTAAGAGAGACAGGGAACAAACCACAGCCACTGCTCACCCAGCCAACTCCTCAGCCTGCCTTCCCAAACCCTCTGAGTCCAGTGGACAAGGGAAGGGACAGGAGAGGCTGAGCTCCTCCATTCTCTCTCTCCCTGCTCAGCCATTTCACGTCCTGGTTCAACTTTCCTAGAGCTGGGATTAAAGGTATGTGTCACCACTGCCTAGCTCTCTTTAGACCTTGAACTCACAGAGTTTCAGATGGACCCTCCTCCCCAGTAATGGGATTAAAGGCCTGGGTCACCACTCCCTGACCTTCATGGCTTGGCTCAGTAGGCTGACTCTGCCCTCTGATACTCCAGACTATTTTTTAAAATATTTATGCATTTATTATGTATACAGTGTCCAGAAGATGGTACCAGATCTCATTATAGATGGTTGTGAGCCACCATGTGGGTGCTGGGAATCAAACTCAGGTCCTCTGGAAGAACAGTCAGTGCTTTTAACCTCTGAGCCATCCCTCCAGCCCCAGACTTTTTATTAAATATACAATATATCATCACAACCCTGTCCGAGGAAATAAGGTGGAAAGTACTAGAGCAGGACATGTGACTTCTTCCTCAGATGTGCACACCTTAGTATGCCTGTATACCTGCATACACAGGTATAGATATCATATACACACACCCTAAAGCCCATCTTAGTATGCCTGTATACCTGCATACACAGGTATAGATATCACATACACACACCCTAAAGCCCATCTTAGTATGCCTGTATACCTGCATACACAGGTATAGATATCACATACACACACCCTAAGCCCATCTTAGTATGCCTGTATACCTGCATACACAGGTATAGATATCACATTCACACACCCTAAAGCAAGCCCATCTTAGTATGCCTGTATACCTGCATACACAGGTATAGATATCACATACACACACCCTAAAGCCCATCTTACAATTGCTTCATTCTCTATCCAGGATCATGACCCATGTTAAGACACACCTCAGTTTCTGGATAAATCACTTCTGCTGGGTAGAATTCCCCCTTCATGGGGCTGAGAGATGGCTCAGAGGTTAAGAGCGCTGACTGTTCTTCCCGAGAACTTGAGTTCGATTCCCAGGATCCACATGGCAGCTAACAACTGTCTGTAATTCCAAGATCTGACATCCTTACACAGTTATACATGCAGGCAAAACACCAATTCACATAAAATAAAAAAAGAGCACTGACTGTTCTTCCAGAGTTCAATTCCCAGCAATCACAGGGTGGCTCACAACCATCTATAATGTCATACTGTATACATAATAAATAAGTAAATCTTTTAAAAAAATAAAGTAAATAAGTAAATAAAAAGAATTTCTCCTTTGCAATCACCTGAAACTTCTCTTATGTCTTATAAGCTGCTCAACTGTAACTGAACTCTGCCTTATAAAGTTGTCCCTAGGTTCTCACGCGTCTCAAATCTTCTTATAGCCACAGCTTAGAACATGCTCTATATGGCTCTGTGACTGGTGTGAGAACAATAACAATATGTTTTAGATATATAAACTAGTCAAGCAAGTGGGCCATGGTGGCCCACATTGGCAATCCTAAATCCCAAACATTCATTCCCTGAAATACGAACTAAAAAGGCAAGTATGCTGCATTCTTGTAAGGCCAGCATTCAGGAGGTCCGGGAGGATCTGAACCTTAAAGACAGTGTTGGCTACATACTGAGTTGGAGGCTAGCCTGGTCTATGTGAGGCCCTGCCTCAAAACAAACAAAAACCAACCAACCACCCAACCACCAGAAGTTCTGATAACAGTATTTCCTCACAGAACCCTTGAGATGTGGTTTAGTTGGGGTCTGGCTCCTTCATAGATCTCATCAACCTTGGAGACAACATAATGTCTTCCTTCTGCAGTCCTTAACTCGGACATCCCATAGATAATTCCAGGCTCATTTCCTTACTTCAAGTGTGTGTTTACAAGTTATCAGAGAGGGCTCTCCTAACCACCCACCTGAGGAAAAGCTGCAGCTTCCTCCTGCCCTTGCTCTGTGCTTCCTGTTTTCTTTTACTCAGCTTTAGTTTTTTGTTTTGTTTTGTTTTTGTTGTTATTGATTTATTTTGTTTTGTTTGGAGACACAGTCTCTATGTAGTTCTGGCTGTCCTGGAACTTGCTATATAGATGAGGAAGGCCTTGAACCCACAACCAATCTGCTTGTCTCTGCTCCCATGTGCCCCTAATTCTGACCTAGGGTATTCTGGAACAGGGAAGAATGATGCATGCCTTTAATATCAGCTTGGAGGCAGGAGTGGGCAGGTTCTATGGTTTGGGAATTTTTTTTTCTTTTGTGACTCCAGTACTTTTGAATATTTATTTATTTATTATGTATACAGTGTATAGAAGAGGGTACCAGATGTCATTATAGATGGTTGTGAGCTACCATGTGGTTGCTGGAAATTGAATTCAAGACCTCTAGAAGAACAGTCAGTGTTCTTAACCTCTGAGCCATCTCTCCAGCCCTCTGTGACTCCAGTACTTTTAAAAGAAAAGCAAATACTACTGTAAATAGTTTTTATTTCTTTCTGTATGTATACCATGTGTATGCAGGTGTCCTGGGAGACCAGAAGAGCATGACAGGTCCCCTGCAGTTGGTGTTATAGCTGTTTGACATCAGTTTTGGGAAGACAACGTAATGGAACCTGAGTCCTCTGGGCAAGCAGGAAACAGTTTTTAAATTCTAAAACAAATTCACATAGATGTTAGCAAGGAATCAAATACCTTCTTTCCATATGGAAGAAGAAAAAGATGTTTTGCCTGGAACTGGGAACTGGAACTACAGACAGTTGTGAGCTGCCATGTGGGTGCTGGGAATTGAACTCCGGTCTTCTTGAAGAGCAGTTAGTGCTCTCAACTGCTGAGCCATCTTTCCAGGCCCCCCATTTTTTTTTCTTTCTTGAGACAGGGTCTCACTGTGCCTCCCTGATTGGCCTGGAACTCTATGTAGACTGGGCTTGGCTTTTTTTTTTTTTTTTTTTTTTTTTTTTTTACTTCCCAGAATGCAGTTTGTCTTCCCTCCTACCCTCTCAGTCTGAACTCCACACCTCCCCTCTGTCCCTTCCCCCCTCTCCCACTCCTCTGTTTTTCTTCAGAAAAGGACAGGGCTCCCATAGATATATATCAATCAAACATGGCGTGTTAGGTTATAGTAAGGTTAGGCACCTGCCCTTGTATTGAAACTGGATGAGGAAAGGAGTCCCAAAAGCTGGCAAAAGAGTCAGACAGCTACCCTTGTGGTAGCTGATCCGTCTTTTTTTTTTTTTTTTTTTTTTTTTTTTAAACTTTATTTATTTGCCTTGGTATTTGCCTGGAACTGGGAACTGGAACTACAGACAGTTGTGAGCTGCCATGTGGGTGCTGGGAATTGAATCCTAGTCCTCTGGAAGAGCAGTCAGTGCTCCTAACCACTGAGCCATCTCTCCAGCCCCAGACAGGGTGTTTCTATGTAGTCTGACTGTCCTAGAATTCCCACTGAGGTTTTCTTTTTTGTGGGGGGGTTATTTTATTTTTTGTTTTGCTTTTTGAGACAGGTCTCTCTACATAGCCTTGACTTTCCTGAAACTCACTATATAGATCAGGCTGGCTTCAATCTCACACAAATCTGTCTGTCTCTACTTCAGGAGTGCTGGGATTTGGGATATGGTGATGTGCTACCACACCTGTAAAAAATTATTTATTTGTTTGTCTGTTTGTGTTTTAGACAGGCTTTCACTGAGTAGCCCTGGCTATCCTGGAACTCACTCTGTAAACCAGACTGGCTTTGAACTCACAGAGATCCTCTTGCCTTGGCCTCCCAAGTGACGGGATTAAGGGATGTGCCACCACCACCTAGCTAGAGGTAGTTGGATATCTGTGAGTTCAACAAACAAAACAGAACAACAGAAACCCCACAAAGAATCAAAAAACAAAAGAAAAAGACTGAAGTCATTATATCTTTTCTTAATTCTCCAGTCTCATCTGGCAGCACCCTCTGTATCATGTGCCAGCCCTAGCACCCTCTCAGTCCTTACCAGTGTGCCAGCCTCTTCCTCATGTAGAGTCTTTGGGGATATCCTGACTCTTGCTTCCTTCCTTGTCTGGCCAGTAACTCAAGGTCCTCCTTCAAGTCTGGGCTAACTAACGCTCATTCCCCAGTGACAACTTCCATGCTCTTCTGAAGAGGTCACTTGTCTGTACTTCCTCATTGTACTTTGCACAGCTATAACTGAATCACTTTGAATAACTATTTGCATGCTCGTAATTTCCTTAGCTAGCCTATAAACTCCAAGGGAAAGTGAACTGTAAGCCTTTCTCCCCAGCACACTGCCTAGCCCTTAGTCGATGCTATTGATGCTGTTAAAAAGATCCAGTGGCAGAGCTTACACTGGAACCTGAACCACATGGTATCTTCTCTCCAAGCCCTATAGCCCTACCACCCACTGAAGATTTGCCTCCCTTCTCCCCAGTGATTAGACAAATCAGTGTGGTGTGTTCTGTTTATTCAGGAGCCTGTGAAGGGCAATCTGGTAAACTAAGGCAGGGTTAGCATTGCTCTTCCCCTCAAGGAGATTTTAGCATTTAACTGGGGACTCCTGCTGAAGTGATCTCACAGGAGCCAATCACAACTTCCTGTCCCACCATCATTTAGAATCCCCGCCCTCCCCCATCTCTTAGTGAGATCACAGTAAAGGAAGCTACATTTTTTAAGGCTTGCCGGGTTTGTTTTTTTTGTTGTAATTTTTTTTTTTTTTTTTTTTTTTTGTGACAAACTTGTTAGGCAGGTGGCATTAGCCTCTGAGGGGTGTAATAATCTGCCAGTGTTGTACATGAGCCAGGGAGACCTGTATTTAGACTATCTTGCTTTCAGGATAGGACTCCTGGTCTAAGTCCTTTTACAAAACCAAGCTGCCTCCAAGTGTAGGCAACTGCTGATAAAATTTATATATAAACCTGAGCCATAGCTCTAGCTGGCTGATTTTCCTTAGTAAAAAGTCTAAGTAGGGGGCTGGAGAGATGGTTCAGAGGTTAAGAGCACTGGCTGTTCTTCAAGAGGTACTGAGTTCAGTTCCCAGCAACCACATGGTGGCTCACAACCATCTGTAATGAGATCTGGTGCTCTCTTCTGTCCAGCAGGAATGCATGCAGACAGAATACTGTAAACATAATAAATAGATAAAATCTTTTAAAAAAAAGGTCTTAGTAGGGCTTCTCTCATTCCCTTTGTGAGATCTTCACCCTGAGACTTGACATTTTACTAAAACTCTTTTACCTATGGTGCCAGATCTTATTCACTTAAACTATAAATGTGAGAATAGGCAGAAAATAAAAATAAATGCTTTGTACTTTCTGTAGATTTATGAAGTAAAAATCTAAAATTCTTTTTTAAAATATCTATTTTTATTTTATGTGAATCGGTGTTTTGCCTGCATGTATAACTGTGTAAGGGTGTCAGTTCTTGGTATTACAGACAGTTGTTAGCTGCCATGTGGATGCTGGGAATTGAACTCAGGTCCTCTGGAAGAACAGTCAGTGCTCTTAACTGCTGAGCCATCTCTCCAGCCCAAATCTAAAATTCTTTAGGGTCTTTTTGTTTTATTTTGATACAGGGTTTCTCTGTGTAACAGCTTGGCTGTCCTGGAAGTCACAGAGATCCTCCTGCCTCTGCCTCCTGAAGGCTGGGATTAAAAGGGTGTACTACCTTGTCTTTCTTTGATTTTGCTCAAGCATCAGGCCATCAGAGCCTTCTCTATCTAGCAAGCATATGGTATTAGGTTGACTGTTTTGCTTATGTTTACTGGTTGTAACAACCATAGCTATTATTAAATAGCCCTGCACAGAATGAGCTTTTGTTTGTTTTCTCAAGACAGAGTTTGTCTGTAACTTTGGAGTCTGTCCTGGAACTAACTCTGTAGACCAAGCTGGCCTCACAGAGCTCAGGTCTCTGCCTCCTGATTGCTAAAATTAAAGGTGTGCTCCTCCGCCACTCCGATGGAATGAGGTTTTTTGATTAAAAATGCCTTTGGTAGCTGAGAATGGGAGTGGTGGTGTGTGACTTTGATACCAGCATTCAGGAGGGAGAATCAGGCAGATTTATAAGTTCAAGGCCAGCCTGGTCTGCCTAGTGAGTTCCCGGACAGTTAGAGACTTTGTAGAAGCACCCTTGTCTGAAACAAACAACACGTCTTTGCTCATTCTTTGGATCTCCACCGGATTTTGGAACTTGAATACAAGATTTCTTTTTTAGCTGCTGAAGGATATTATGTTCTTCTTTGTATCAAAAGCACGTATCTATTGTATCTATTTAATAACTTGGTAACTTTGGGCAGAATAGTTCATCTCGGTTTTCCCAGCTGTAACAGGGGACACTGACAGCAACTTAGAACCTGTTGAAAGTCTCTAAGTTTTACGTGTTGGAAAGTAATGACAAAGCCCTCCCTGCAGCAGGTCCTGAGATAAAGTTCATTTTCCTGTTCTCAGATCAAGGTTATTCCCTCTTAAAGTTCCAAAGGACTTTATAGGTGTGCCGGATCCCATGGAAGTATGTGCGAAATTGTGTGCATACGTATGAGGTGTCTTTTCGGGGAAATAAAGCCCAGAATTTATTGGATTATTTTGGAGTCAGCGACTTTTCTGCAAAGGGACTGTATATTTTTCTCCCTCAAAAGACAAAAGGGCGAATGTCTTTTGTAGGGGGCAACAGGGACCCGGGTTTTTAATACTGTACTATTCCTGGACGTTCTCTGCAAGTCTCCCAGGAAGGAACATGACAATACGCTTGGGAAGGTCACATGGGCTGATTTCCATGAAGTTTTCCTTATGAGGTTCCTTTTCAAATTCGGGAAGAGTTGTCAAATGGAATTATGAACTGGGGTTCAAGCCTTGCACGCCGCAGAGGCCTCTACATAATTAAGAAACTGACTTTTGTATGTTTTCTTAAGACAAATACATTTTTCTCTTAAGCGTTTGCCAAAATCGACAGTCGCGACCCCGGCCAACCAGCGCTCCTAGGCCCAAAGCCGCGGCGGTGGGGGCGGGGAGGCCGCGCGCGCCGCTTCCGCTCCTCCAGTCCAGCAGAGGGCGCCACGGGCGAAGCGCTGCCTTCCCGACATGCTCGGCTCCGGGTCCCTTCCGCGTGGGTGAGTGAATGTGAGAGTCAGCGCTCGCGCCGCGCGCGCCGCCCGTCTCTGCTGCCCGACGCCCAGATCCCGGCTGCGAGGGGCGGGCGCGCGCGCCAGAGCATAGAGACGGGCGTTGAGCTGTCCGCCTAGAGCGTCGCTGAGTCGGAGCCGGAGCCCGAGCCGCGCGCTGTGTCTCCGCTGCGTCCGCCGAGGATCCGAGTGTCAGGGACAAAAGCCGCCGCCGCACCCTCTGCTCCCGCTGTCGGGGCTCATCCGCCGCTGCCGCCGTCCTGACGAGGAGTTCGCTGCCGTCGTCACCAGTGAGGATCCGAGAACCATGTCGGCCAGCAGCCTCCTGGAGCAGGTACAGGCCCAGCCCGCATGTCTCGGCCATTGTGTGAGTCGAGACGGAGCCCGACTAGGCCCGGGCCCTTCGCTCCTGGCCGGGCCGCGGCGGCCTTTCTCCCAGCTCGGGATTCCAGCCTCAGGCGGGCCGCGCCCTGCGTCTCCGGGTCTGGCCCGCTCTTCCCGCTTCTCCCTGGACCTGGCCGCGCTCCCTCCCCTTAGCGGCCCGGGCGGGCTTCCCTTCCTGGTTTCCTTCTTCCCTCGTGTCGCTGCTGGCCCGGCTCGGGTGACCCGCCAGCCTAGCGCTTTTCCCCGCCTCCCCCTCACCACGCGTCCCCTCGGGCCTGCTCCTTTCTTCCCTGCTCGGGCCCTGGTCTCATTTATCTTTTTCCTTTTCCGTTTTCTTCCCGGACGACTTGCTGCTCGGCGATGTCCCCTCCTCCCGCAGAGACCAAAAGGTCAAGGAAACAAAGGTAAGCCCGGCTCGGTCGGTGGCCGCGGGCCGGGGGGGGGGGGGGAGAGCACGCCGGATAGTGGGGGCGGGGTCTCGGGGACGCGCCCCGGGGAAAGGACCTTTCCATAGCGGCTCAGTTCGCAGGTGCCTCGCGCGGGGTGTTCGATCCTTTTGGTGTGTTCCTGCAGCTGGCGAGCAGCTTTCGCGTTAACAAGGAGGAATTCATGAGCGGGTGGGGGTGGAATGCCTCTTGAAAAGCACCAGGTCCTTAGTTTCCCGTAGGTCTTAGCAGGCCTTTGTTTTTCCTCCTCGTGGATCACTTTCTGGAAGTAACTCACATATGGGGGGCGGAGGAAGAAAGCCGGAGGGAATTGAAATTCGGAGGAGCCAATAAACTGACTTTTTAAAGACATTAGCATGCTCTGGGGTGGAGGGAGTCTTTTTTTTTTTACTTGAGAATCTTGCTTCAGCCACGGCGCTCATCAACCTCAGAGGTTGGTGACTCTGTGAATTAGTGTGATCTCTTTCTTGTGAGGATGTAATTGGTAAACTTGGGAAGGAGCCAGGGCGTTACTAATTTGACTTTTTCCTTCTAGTGCAAAACGGATCTGTGCATCAAAAGGATGGGCTAAATGATGATGATTTTGAACCTTACTTGAGTCCACAGGCAAGGCCCGTGAGTAGTTGATCATCTTATACATGTAGTATCTGAGGGTGTAGTGTACAGTTTGGCCCTATTAGTAAGTCTCATTTTCGTGTTGGAGGGGGTTTACTCTTAATAGTTATTAACTTGTTATAAAACATTCATTACAAATGTTATAGCTGTATGCTCAACAAAGCATGAGCTCTGAGACTATAAATACTGAGTAATTGTTCCTCATTTGCCAGGAATATATCTGTGCAAGAATTTAGAATATTGGCCAGTGTTTAATGTTCTGACTGCACTGAAGGAAACAATTTTGGTTAGGAAAATTGGGTTACTAATATAGTGAGACAGTTCTAGTGTATGGTCACTTGAACTTCACCGATACAAAGTTACCATCTCCTTGATCTCTTATGAGCTCTTCATGAATTGAAATTGTGAGACAAAGGGGGGTGCTTGCTGTTTTGATTTGTGATTATTTAGTATCTATAAAGGATTTGAATACCTAATCTCCTCTGGCTGATAGATATATTTATGAAATGGACTTAAAGTTAAAACACTGTTTAACACAGTTGATGTTCAGACCAAGAACGATTGCAGATTATGGAAATTGGTATGATTCACCACCTTTTCCCCCATTTCATACAACAGTCACAAAGTCTTAGTTATCATAAGTCCACAGATTTACACGCCAAAAGAGTTTACAGTATTACTTTTTAGGTATTGTAACATAGGTGAAGAAGTTTATGAAGCAATAAACTATATAAAATTGTGAACTTATTCTATAGGAAGGAAATGCAGTTGGTTCTCAGTAACTTGACATGTATATACACACTCAGATTTGGATCTGATTCTTACGTAAGATTTTTGAGATAGCTTATCTAAAAATTGACAATGCAAAAAGCATTAGGACATGGTTCTCAACCTTCCTTTTAATACTGTTCCTCATGTTGTAGTGACCCCTCAACTATAAAATTACTTTTGTTGCTACTTCATCATAACTAATTTTGCAACTGTTAGGAATTATAATATGGATATCTGATAATGGGACCCCCTAAAAGGGCTGTGACCCAGATTGAGAACTGTTGATCTAGGAAGTGATTGACAGGACACCCAGCTAACCAAGAAAATCAGGGATCTAAGAGGAATAAACTATTAATAGTTACTGTTAATTAATGAAGTAGTTTGATTTTCTAATCACATTAACAGAGAGAGTGGGAACATTTAGAATTAATTCTAGGTAGTTCTTGTAAAAAGTATTGTGTAATTCAGATTTCTGAGCTCTTTAGCATGCGAGGACTTGTCATTACAGGTATAGACATTCACCCTTACGCATCTTGGCATAATCTTAGTAAGAGTGGTTTTCTTTCTTTCTTTCTTTTTAATGGGCATTGGTTATAATCCTTGAAGGATGGCTTTGGTATTTTTGTGGTCAGTCATCAAGAGTAATTCACAGCCAGGTTATGGTTATTTCCTGCCTTTAATTTGAGGACTAGGGAGATAGAGGCAAGTGAATCTTTCAGTTTGAATCCAATTGGTCTAAATTCTAGATTAAGCCAAATATGGTGACAAATGCCTATTATTTTATTATGTAGATGTGTGTAGAGGATAAACAATACTATTTGTACTGTTTCTTGGCCTTGGTAATATAAATTTGTCTAAGTTCCTTAGGATTTAGGTCAGTCCTACTTATTGGTAGCTAATGCATTGGTAAATAATGAGCACCTTACAATACTACACCTAATACAACTAAGGTGGACTCTATGAATTGAGCTATGTATTTATGGAGATCAATTTCATGTATCTCTTTCCTTTCACTTGAGATCATTCTGTGTGCTGTAGGATTCATTTAGCTTGGTCTTGAGATAGGTGTTAACATGATGGACCTGGAAATAGGTATATGTAGACCAAATTGGCTTCCAGTTGATAGAGACCTCCTGCCTCTGCCTCCCCGTGCCAGGATGAAAGATTTATGTCACCATGCCCAGCAGTGCTGTAGGATTTTTATGCTAAAAAACAACTCAAACTAAGATCCAAGGATGATTACGGCTTTCACAATATAATCTATATCCTTGATGCGAAGAGTAATTGTATACAGTTTCATAGTTTAGATTGTTATAGACTTACATTTTTCTACTTCTAAACAGAAAGTATTAGGAACTTTAAATGACTGCTATTCATTAAATAGATGAAATAAAACAGGAAGTAATCCCTCCACTCCTCATTTTAAGTCTTTGGAAACCACTGTTTACCTTCCAGGTTATATAGTCAACATTGTTAGTTTATTAGGGAAGTTTTTAAAGATTTATTGATTGATTGATTGACTTTTGTTTTATGTTATGAATACCTGCATGCACATATGCAAACCATGTATATGTCTGGTGCCTGGAAAGGACCAAAGAAGGCACTGGATCCTCTGAGCAGGATTACCATTGTGAGACTCCATATGAGTGCTGGGGACCATAGATGGGGCATCTGTAAGAGTAGCAAGTGCTCTTCACTTCTGAGTCATATCTCCAGCCCAAATGCTTGGACAGGCCTTTGGACTAGAACTTGCAATTTCAAGCTTTTTTCTGTTTTTATTTCCACTTCCAAAATTTTCTTATACATACACAAAAAATAAATAACCTGGCCTCGTGTCATCATACAGATGTGGAGGCACAGGACAGCCATGTGAGTTCTAGGGATCTAACTCTTGACCTGATACTCACTGAGCCATCTCACCAAGCTTTTTTCTTTAAACATTTATTTATGTGGGTGTGGGCCTACCATGCGTGGCATGTATATGAAGGTCAGAGAATACCTTGACAGTGTCAGTTCTTTGTCCTGTGGGTGCTGGTGACTGAACTCAGGTCATCAAGCCTGGTGGCAAACACCTGTACCCATTGAGCCATCTTTTGACCCTCTTTTTTTAGGATTTATCAATTTTATGTTTTGAGTATTTTTTTCTGTGTGTATGCATGTGGAGGTCAGAAGAGGACATCAGATTCCCTGGAACTGCAGTTAGAGATGGTTGTGAGCCACCTCATGGGTACTAGGGAACTGAACCTGAGTGCTTTTAGCCACTGAGTCATCTTTCCAGCCCCTACTTTTTTTTTTTTTCCTTGATGGGACATAGAATCTGGTTTTGTTAGGTTTTAAACTCACTTTATAGCTAAGAACACTGTACTCGGGGCTGGAGAGATGGCTCAGTGGTTAAGAGTACCGTCTGCTCTTCAAGAGGACCCGGGTTCGATTCCCAGCACCCACATGGCAGCTAACAACTGTCTGTAGTTCCAGTTCCAGGCAAACACCAAGGCAAAGAAAGGAAGGAAGGAAGGAAGGAAGGAAGAAAAAAAAATAAACTTGATTAAAAAAAAAAAACAAAAACACTGTACTCTCTACTTGTGGGATTACAAGCATTTGCCATGAAGTCTGGCTCTCTTGCTTGTAAACTTTTCCAACATTCCCACTTTTTTGTTGTTTTTTTGAGACAGGGTTTCTGTGTGTAACCTGTGGCTGTTCTGGCATTGAATTCACAGAGATCTGTCTATCTGTCTCTGCCTCCAAGTGCTAGGATTAAAGGTGTGTGCTGCCATGCACAGCTCAATTCCCATTTAAAAATCCAAAATCAGTTTTAATAAAGACATCATCTTCACTGGGCCTGGATTGGCAGGAGGTAGAAGTAAACCTCTGGCACATAGGTCCTCACTTCTTTGGGATATAGATTAAGATCCTGGCAGGGGCATCTCAGGAAGTTCAAGAACAGCCTGGTTTATTCCAGTCAGAGTTACATAGTGAAAACCTGTTTAAAAGTAACTAGCCAGGCATGATTGTGGTAATATATTGTATATTTAATAAAAGTAGTCAGGAATATTAGAGGATAGAGCCAAGCCATGAAGGTCAGGGAGTGGTGACCCATGCCTTTAATCTCATCACTGTGGAGGCAGAGATCCAGCTGGATCTCTGTAAATTCAAGATTTAACAGAGCCAGGTGGTGGGTGGTAACACATACCTTTAATCCTAGCTCTAGGAAAGGTGAACCTGGAAGTGTGATATGGGGGGGAGGGGTGAGGAGTTCAGCTTCACCTGGCTGAGGACAGGGGAAGTTTGGAGTCTAGAGGATTCATGGAGTTGGGTTGAGGAGTTGGCTGGGTGAGAAGTGGCTGTGGTTTGTTTCTCTGATATTTCAGCTTCTCCCCAATATCAGGCTCTGGGTTTTTTTTAATTATACCACCAAATAGAATATATGCAATACATGCAATATATGATGGGGCATGCCTTTTTCTTTTTTCTTTTGTATATGTGAGTGTTTTGCCTGCATGTATTGCATGTATGTTATGTACCACATGTGTGCATTGCTCACAGAAGGCGTGAAATTTCTTGGAACTGGAGTAACAACAGATGGTTGTTACCTGCCATGTGTGTGCTGGGAACCAAACCTGGGTCTTCTGGAAGTGCTGTTGAACCATCTGTCACCATCTGTCCAGCCTTAGTGGCAACATTGAGTTCTAGGCCAGCCTGGTCTGCATAGCAGGTTCTAGGACAGCCAAAGCTGCATCATAGTAAGAGTCTGTCTCAAAAGTCTATCAGCAAAAAAAAAAAATATATATATATATATATATATGTTTACTATATGTATCAACTTAACTTTAAGTGTTTACACAGGACCTTTAGGTATGGTGTGACATGCCTTTAATCTCAACACTTATAATCTGAGGCCGGAAGATTGCCTTAAATTAAGTTTGAGACCAGCTGGGCTAAATAGAACATTAAAAACTAGCAACAACAACAACAACAAAATTAAGCAGTAATCACATCAAAATTTCATATAATTCAAAATTGCCAGGAAATTTACAGAATGGTAAATGGGCTACTCCCTTTTGTAGTGATGCCTCAGACACTTGATTGTGGAAGGAAATGCTCTATTTATATTATCTCTATATATGTGTTGTTTTGATGTATTTGCCTTTTTTTTTTTTTTCCCACAGAATAATGCATATACTGCCATGTCAGACTCTTACTTACCCAGTTACTACAGCCCCTCCATTGGGTTTTCCTACTCTTTGGGTGAAGCTGCTTGGTCTACTGGAGGTGACACAGCCATGCCCTATCTAACTTCTTATGGACAGCTGAGCAACGGAGAGCCCCACTTCCTACCAGATGCAATGTTTGGGCAACCAGGAGCCCTAGGTAGCACTCCATTTCTTGGTCAGCATGGTTTTAATTTTTTTCCCAGTGGGATCGACTTCTCAGCATGGGGAAATAACAGTTCTCAGGGACAGTCTACTCAAAGCTCTGGATATAGTAGCAATTATGCTTATGCACCCAGCTCCTTAGGTGGAGCCATGATTGATGGACAGTCAGCTTTTGCCAATGAGACCCTCAATAAAGCTCCTGGCATGAATACTATAGACCAAGGGATGGCAGCACTCAAACTGGGTAGCACAGAAGTTGCAAGCAGTGTTCCAAAAGTTGTAGGTTCTGCTGTTGGTAGTGGGTCCATCACTAGTAACATTGTGGCTTCTAGCAGTTTACCTCCAGCTACTATTGCTCCTCCAAAACCAGCATCTTGGGCTGATATCGCCAGCAAGCCTGCAAAACAGCAACCTAAACTGAAGACCAAGAATGGCATTGCAGGATCAAGTCTTCCACCGCCCCCAATAAAGCATAACATGGATATTGGAACTTGGGATAACAAAGGTCCTGTGGCAAAGGCTCCCTCACAGGCTTTGGTTCAAAATATAGGTCAGCCAACCCAGGGATCTCCTCAGCCTGTAGGAGGACAGCAGGCCAATAATAGCCCACCAGTGGCTCAGACATCAGTAGGGCAACAGACTCAGCCATTGCCTCCGCCTCCACCACAGCCTGCCCAGCTCTCAGTCCAGCAACAGGCAGCTCAGCCAACTCGCTGGGTAGCACCTCGGAACCGTGGCAATGGGTTTGGTCATAATGGGGTGGATGGTAATGGAGTAGGACAGTCTCAGGCAGGTTCTGGATCTACTCCTTCAGAGCCTCACCCAGTGTTGGAGAAGCTTCGGTCCATTAATAACTATAACCCTAAAGATTTCGACTGGAATCTGAAACATGGCCGGGTTTTCATCATTAAGAGCTACTCTGAGGACGATATCCACCGTTCCATTAAGTATAATATTTGGTGCAGCACAGAGCATGGTAACAAGAGACTGGATGCTGCGTATCGTTCCATGAACGGGAAAGGTCCCGTTTACTTACTCTTCAGTGTCAACGGCAGTGGACACTTCTGTGGAGTTGCAGAGATGAAATCTGCTGTGGACTACAACACATGTGCAGGTGTGTGGTCCCAGGACAAATGGAAGGGTCGTTTTGATGTCAGATGGATTTTTGTGAAAGACGTTCCCAATAGCCAGCTGCGACACATTCGTCTAGAGAACAACGAGAATAAACCAGTGACCAACTCTAGGGACACTCAGGAAGTGCCTCTGGAAAAAGCTAAGCAGGTGTTGAAAATCATAGCCAGCTACAAGCACACCACTTCCATTTTTGATGACTTCTCACACTACGAGAAACGCCAAGAGGAAGAAGAAAGTGTTAAAAAGGTAACCAGCAGCTTATTCACACTATGGGGAAGGAGGAGAGGAAGAAAGGTATTGCAGTGAGTGAATGGGTAATAAAAGCTCCATAAATAATGGTGTTATTTAGCAGCTTAAAGCTTTATGGGAGTATAATTGGCCTTTTGAACCCTAGTGTGAAGGAATGTGAGCATTAGTGGAGAGCGGAAACAATAGTTTGAACTTAACTGATAGACGAGGTAATTGTAAAGATACAAAAGGGATAATTGAATTGATGGTATGACGAGAAGGGAAAGGATGGAGGTGTAATATACAGAGAAGTATGAACATTCTTTAAAGCTAGTCTTTGCCTTTGGTAGTTTTGTGTCATTTCCAAGACTTGGTGTGTTACCAGCCCTGTAATCTTGTCTACTTCTGACAGCTGACATTATTGTTAGGAACTTTGTTTTATTCTTTATAGTGTCATTGTGTCACATTCCCAACCATAGGAAAGTTAAATATAAAACTAAAAACAGCATTAGAATGGTTGGGGAAACAGTTTAGCAGCTGAGCCCTTACTGTTCTTGCAAAGGACCTGGGTTCAATTCCTGTTATCTACATGATGACTCACGGCCACCCATAGGAGAACCAATAGGCATGCAAGTGCACCACATGCATTCATATAAAACATTCATAAACATAAAATAAATCTTTGTGGTTGTAGATTCTGTCATTTGTGTACTGGGAATTGAACCCATGTCCTTGAAGAGCAGCTAGTGATTTTTCTACTGTGTTTGTTACTTATATTTGATTAACTTTTGTGTGTACAGGTGTTTTAGCTGTATGTGTGTTTTTGTGTGCTGCATGCAAGCCTGGTATATACACAGAAAGCAGAAGAGGGTTTCAGATTCCATGAAACTGGAGTTTACTGTTGATTTATGCTGACTTTATTTTGTTCTGCTGGTGATTGAACCCAAGGTGGACTTTTATTTTAATTTTTATGTTAAGCTAGTGCTCTGGATGAAACAAGGAGGACCTTAAGCATGCCAGGGAAATAGTTTGTCTCTGAGCTAAGCCCTTGTACTTTTAGTCAAGAGTGTATTTGGATTAAATTCACTCGAGTGCTTTAGTGAGTCAGTGAACTTAGAAGACCTCATGACTTAGACCTCAAAATTTATTAACTGAGGGGCTGGAGAAATGGCTCAGCCGTTAAGAGCACTGACTGTTCTTCCAGAGGACCTGAGTTCAATTCCCAGCATCCACATGGCAACTAACAACTGTCTGTAATTCCAAGATCTGACACCCTTACACAGTTATACATGCAGGCAAAACACCAGTTTGCATAAAAATAAAAATAAATATAAAAAAATTTATTAACTGAGGATGATGCTGAATCTCTACAATTTGTTTGACGGTTGAGATGTTGAGGGTCTCTCACTGTGTAGTCACCCATGGTCTAGAATTAAAGATGTGTATCACCACTCATTGCTGAAGCTAATTTTTTTAAACATTTTATTTTATATTTAATATTTTCTAAGTTCTTAGATTTATTTTATATTTTGTGCTTTTGTCTGTGTACCACAGTATAGGAGATGGTTGTGAGCTGCCATGTGGTTGCTGGGAATTTAACTTTTGTAAGAATAAATGCTTTTAACTGAGTCATCTCCTGTCCCAGTGAATATGTAGCCCAGGCTGGCCTTGAACTCCTGATCTTTCTGTCTCCTATGCCCACTTGGGAGCAGGGATACACAGATATGCAGTTGGTTCTCACCTTCCACCTTTATTTTATGTGGGTTCTAGGAATCAAATTAGGTCTCTTGGATTATGGCCAGTACCTTTATACCTTGAGGTAGACTTTTTTGAGAATTCCTTTCTCCACCATCTCCACCTTCTAAGTGCTGGTATTATAGCTACCACCACTGCCTCTGTGGTGGTAGCTGGGATTTAGACATTTATACATTGCTTGGGATTGAACCTAGGGCTTTAAAGCAGGCTAAATATGAGCTCTGTTGTGTTACAACCCAATTCTGATAATTAGGTGTAAGATTCTTAGATTTGACTAGCCTTCCACTGTTTTCCTAGAATGAACATAATAATTTGAAAGTTGTTAAATAAGGTCTAGACTTAAGGGTGTAACTCTGGTAGAGTGTTTGGGGAGCATGCACTAGACCTTGGATTCTATCCTTAGCACCATCCCCCTTTAAAAAAAGGTAATGGTTCATTTCCATAACCACAAATAAAGACTTAGATAATGAGTATCCTAATTGTTCTCAGGCTGGTGAACAAAACACCAGATAAAAATTAAAGCTTTAATTATATTTGTGTCCCATTGCCTTTTATTTAGTTAGTGTTCTGTGGGAAGGGACTCATGTTTCAGAAAGACTCAATGCTAGTCCTGTTTCCATTTCAGTCAGAATTGTCTGCTCTGTTGGTGTTCCTACTGCTTTTGCATAACTGACTAATCTGTTGTTAGCTTATTAGGCTTCCAAGAAAGTTTTTTGAGAATGAGATTCATAGCTTCTCAAGGCAATACTTTGTGTGCTTTGTGTTAATTCCAGGATGGCAGAAGCCTGGATGGCATGTAGAGGTGGTAATGCAGTAACTTGAAAGTAACTAGGAAGCACTGAACACTTATCCTGAGGATGATATCACAGCTGTTTTGAAGGTCCATGATCAGACATGTATCTCAGCAGACCACACTGAAGTAGAGACAGCTATTATTGCCAACCATTATTACTGAATCATTCTGTCACCTGATGTAATTCAGTATCCTGAGACCTTCAACATTGCATTTATCTGGCTTGATAGTCCCCCACCCCTCAACCTCTAGCCCAGCTGGTCTTGATCTCCTGATCCTCTTGCCTCTACCTCCTGAGTGCTGGGATTACAGACCAGCCATGGCCATGTTTGCATCTTTTTATTTTTTTAACTTTGTATCTAAAACATTATTTAATCTTGAGAGAGATCAAGCATGAAAGTGGAGATTAGAGGTCAGGGCTTGATCTTCGTGTACTACACAGGTCTTTCAGGCTTGCTTTACCCATTGAGCTATTGCACTGGCCTGGTTCATAACATCTTTTTAACTCTGAGTGTTCTTTACTTATTTGTACACCATGCCAGCCAGACACTGACATCACTTTTAGTGGCTATGTAATCTGTCATAAGTTTGTTGACTGATTTTATTCTTAGACAGCCACGACTGTAGTACAGACTGGCCTCAAACTCAAAGCAATCCTTAGCTGTTAAGGATTACAGATGTGAGCCATTGCACCCAGGTTCTATATTTTCTTACTAGCTGATTAGGATAGAAATAGCCATACCTGCCTTAACTCACAGTACTCAGGAAACACAAGTGGATCTCTGAGTTTGAGGCTAGCCTGGTAGTGACTTCCAGGACAGTCAGGGGTATACAGTGAGACCTTGTCTTAAACAAACAAAAACTCCCATACTTACTATTGGTTTCCACTTATTCCCTACTTCAACATTTGAAGTTAACTTTCTCAGATTTACTGATTGGACATCCAGTTCTGTATGTTAGTATATTTGTATATTCAACATGGGCTTGGGAATCAGAAGACAACTTGTGGGAATCAGCCTTTATTTCCGTTTTCTGGAAATGAAGCTCTTCCTAGAATAATTGTTTATTTAGCATGCACAAAATACTGAGTTCAGTTCCTAGCACTGCATAAACTGAGTGGCTGTAATCCCAACACCTGGGCAGGAGGACCAGGAAGTTCAGGGATACCTCTGGGGCTAGCCTGGGCTATATGGCACTCTTAACTGTAAAGGGAAAAAAATGGAGGAATGTGAGTGAATTCTGCGGGTTTAGCATCTTTGCTGTGTGTTGGGTTGTTGGAGTGGGGGCTGAGCCAAGAAGCCTAGATTTGCTTGTTGTAATGTAGAGATGATTACAGCTTTCAAAGCATTACAGTGAATTGTCATTGAATGTCGGTGTGATAAAGGACTTTCCTGTAGCTCTTTATTTAGTTGTCACTTATTTTGTGTGTGCTTGTGTACACATGTGGGTGCATGAGCCACAGTGTGCATGTGTAGTCAGAGTAATCTCTTGTATCATACTCAGGTTGGCAGGCTTGATGGCAAGCACTTTACCTGCTGAGCCATTGTTCAGTCGATTGTAGCTCTTGAAAGATGGAGGGGGCTGGAGAGATGGCTCAGAGGTTAAGAACACTGACTGTTCTTCCAGAGGTCCTGAGTTCAATTCCCAGCAAAACCACATGGTGGCTCACAACCATCTGTGAGGAGGTCTGGCGCCCTCTTCTGTAAAACTGTATGCATAATAAATAAATAAATCAAAAAAAAAAATTTTGGGGCTGAAGAGATGGCTCAGCGGTTAAGAGCACCGTCTGCTCTTCCAGAGGACCCGGGTTCGATTCCCAGCACCCACATGGCAGCTAACAACTGTCTGTAGTTCCAGTTCCAGGCAAACACCAAGGCAAATAAATAAATAAACAAATAAAGTTTAAAAAAAAAAAAAAAGAAAAAAAAAAAAAGAAAGATGGAGAAAACGAGTGAATTAAAGCAAACAAATGTGATCTTTCTGCTTTTTTGTATTTATTATTGACCTAAGTCTGCAGATGAGCCAAGAAGAAAAAGTACTGAGTGTGGCAGTTCAGATGTCTTCACCAGTGGTTGACAGTAAAACTGTTGCTACCCTTTTCTGGACATAATTATAGCTCCAACAAAGGTAGTGCAAGTATCTGGGTAATACTTTCTACCCTGCAGTAACTAGGCTCTAGCAGACCTGGTGTTAAGGGATAATAAGAACATGAGGTCACCTGAAATGTTAAAGAGCACTATATTAAAATGCTGACACTGGGCCAGCAAGATGGCTCAGTGGGTAGTGCTTGCTGTGTCAGCCTGACAGCTTAAGTTCAATCCCTAGAATCCATGTTTTTGTTTTGGGTTTTTTAAAGATGGAACAAAAAATCTAAAGAGATGGTCCAGCAGTTAAGAGCAAATACTGTTCCTGGCAGAGGATCTGAAGTCAGTTCGATGCTGAGTAGCTGACAAATGCCTGCCTGTAATTTCAGTCCCAAGGAGGTCTATGGTCTATGCCTCTGGTGTCTGCACTTGTACTCACTTGCATAGAATACATAATTTAAAAACAAAACAAAAAAACCTTTTCATAAAAAGATGGATTATAAAAGTGGAAGACACTTGATGTCAACCTCTGACACATAACACTCAGCTGTACACTACGTACACTAAAAATGTTGAGAGAACTTTACAAAATTGACCACTGCATGCATTCCTATACATGCATTATATGCACACAAATAACTTTCTTTTTTCTAAGAAAAAAAAACTTTATTTATTTATTTATTTATTTGCCTTGGTGTTTGCCTGGAACTGGAACTACAGACAGTTGTTAGCTGCCATGTGGGTGCTGGGAATCGAACCCGGGTCCTCTGGAAGAGCAGACGGTGCTCTTAACCGCTGAGCCATCTCTCCAGCCCCACAAATAACTTTTTAAAGATTTATTTATTATGCATACATACAGTGCTCTGTCTGTATGTGTGCCTGTGCACCACACAACACAAGGGCACCAGATCTCATTATAGATGGTTGTGAGCCACCATGTGGTTGCTAGGAATTGAATTCAGGACCTCTGGAAGAACAGCTAACCTCTGAGCCATCTCTCCAGCCCCTCCCCCACCATAACTTTTGTTGATGCTACAGTATGTGACCAAGTGCTGAAGAAACTAACAAGACCAACCAAGACTGGTGTCACTAAAAGTTTTATGGGCTACTTAATTACTTGTACATCTGAAAAGGAGGATGAGTAGGGAGAGATAATAGATAGACAGAGGAAGGAGGGAAAATGGCAGGCAGATTTGACCTGCCTGGTTTTATGGTGGTTTTCAGGCCAGCCAGGCCAGCCAGCCCACATACTTGAACTGTTTAAATAGAAGAACCTTGGACCTTGAACTTATGATTATCCTGCCTCTGCTTTCTGTGGGCTGCTGTACCTGATTTTATGTGATGCTGGAGCTTGAACCCAGCACTTTGTGCATACAAAAGTACTATTTTATATTTGGCTTTTGTATCTTGCTCGGCTGGTTGGATTAGAAATATTTAAGGACTGGTAGTATAATTCAGGAGAGACTTAACTCAGTAGTGTCTGAGTTAAGTGGTGGGTCTTAAACATCAGAAACCGCCTGCTACATATACAAATTCTGTCCAATTCTTTATATAATACATGAAGTCATTTAGAAAAGATAGACTCATGTAAAATTTGACTTCCTGTGAATTTATTTAGGGGACAGGGTCTCTCTATGTAGCCCTGGTGTCCCAGAACTCTGTGTAGATGAGGCTGCCTTCAAACTCACAGGAATCATTTACCTCTGTCTTCTCAGTACTGGGGTTAAAGTTGTGCACCACTGTGCACTGCTTTGATGGCTGACATGCAGATTGACTTGAGCTCCACTTTGAATCAAGCATGGAGAGTCAGGAGTCTGGAGCTGGAGTTACAGTTGTGAGCCATCCCATGGGTCCTAGGAACCAAACTTGGATTCTCTGAAGAAGAGTACATTTGTTCTTAAATGCTGAGCTGTGTCTTCAGTTTCTTATTTTCCTGTTCTTTTCCCCATTTGTAAGTTGTTTTATTTGTTTGGGTTTGTGTGTCTTGTCCCAGCCCCCTCCACCCAGGGTTTCTCTGTTTTGATTTGCAGTCTGTCCTGGAACTCTGAATACAGACAAGACTGGCCTTAAACTCATAGAGATCCTCTGTTTTTCAAGTCTGGGATTAAAAGTGTACTTGGCTTCCTTTTATAAATTTTAGACTTGGAATTGAGTGCCCCTTATATCCCCAGTTAGTTGCCTAGTCTGTGACTTCAGAAGTTGTGTTCATTTGAGACTATGTTTATTCTAACTCAGTTTGGCCTTTAATTCACTTTGCAGTTCCAGGGTGACCTTGAACGTGATCTGCTTCCACTTCCCAACTTCTGGGATTATAGGTTTGTGCCATTACACCTTACCAGATAAAATTAGCTGTGAAATTGTTGTACTTTATATGTAGCTCTTTGTTAGTGAGGAGCCAAGGATTCTGAGAATAGTTCATTTTAGCAAACAATTTCATTTGGTTTACAAATAGTTTTTTTTTTTTTTTTTTTTTTTTTTAAATTTGCCTTGGTGTTTGCTGGGAACTGGAACTACAGACAGTTGTGAACTGCCATGTGGGTGCTGGGAATTGAACCCCGGTCCTCTGGAAGAGCAGTCAGTGCTCTTAACCACTCAGCCATCTCTCCAGCCCCTAATTTTTACTTTAAGTTTCCCTTAAAAACATCTTACCTTTTGTTTTTACTTGAGAAATTACCAAATTTATTTGGGGCCTGAACAGATTTTGAGCTTTCAAAGCTTGCTTCAATTAAATGTATTCAGGAGTTACTAAACACTACACTTGGAAAATGTTAGATGATAGGAAAGTGAGGAGTTTATGTATATTTATACTGGTTTTCTTTAGCTCAGGCTAGCTTTGAACTCAGCATTTTTCGTGCCATAACCTCAGAATGCTGAAATTATAGGTTGAGCCACGATACTATAAATAAGTTATTAATGACTCTGTTTATTTCATCCTGATGTTCCCAGACAGACAGCTGGATGACTATTCTGCACCTAGAAAAACTGAAGAGGGGATGAGAATACAGAAGATATTTTTCACAGTGTGCCAGCTTTTTTTAAAGCTGGAGAACTGAGTCGAGTTCCTTAGCCTGGGGAAGGGAAGCTTAAATGTAGTCTGGTTTATTCTGATGAACTCATCCGCTCACAGCACTGGGCACTGTTAGGCTTGTTCATTCACAGCACTAAAGATTGCAAATTGAATAATTCCGAACTATACAGATTTATTTGGGGAGGTTGTGCTTTATGAACACTCAGAAGTGGAGAGAGAGCTGGGGAGTATAGATTAGTGGTAAAGCTAGCCTAGCATGTGCAGAGCTTTGGGTTCAGTCTCCAGTACTAAAGAAAGTAGAGGAAGAGTACATTTGCAAATATAGAATTGGACAAGATGGCATACTGACTAGGAGATCTCAGCCTGTGTCACCAACACTGTCTTTAAAAAAATGAACTGAGGGGGCTGGAGAGATGGCTCAGTGGTTGGGAGCGCCGTCTGCTCTTCCAGAGGACCCGGGTTCGATTCCCAGCGCCCACATGGCAGCTGACAGCTGTCTGTAGTTCCAGTTCCAGGCAAACACCAAGGCAGATAAATAAATAAATAAAGTTTAAAAAAAAAAAAAAAAAAAAAAAAATGAACTGAGGCTTGGGAGGTGCTTAGTATTTGCTCCTTCTGCAGAGGACTGAAATTTGGTTACTAGCACATGTCAGGCTGCTCACAAATGCTTTTCCTCCTTTGTACTCCATGGACACTTGCATGCATGTGCACAGCATGTGTACACATTTAAAATAAAATGAAAACTAGTCAGAAGAGAAGGAGCTGGAAACATGGCTCAGAGGTTAAGAGCACTGGCTGCTGCTCTTCCAAAGGACTTAGGTTCAATTCCTATCACCCACAAAGCCGCTCACAGCCATCTGTAGTTCCAGTTCCAGGGAATCTAATGCCTTCTGGTTTCTGAAGGCACCAGACATGCAGGCAGATGAAACAGCTCACACAAAATAATAAAAATGAGTAAAAAGGGAGGGAAGATATTTTGTGTGGGTGGGCTTGCTTGCCATGTACACATGGTCAGATGTCTTCTTCTGTTGTCTGTCTTATTTTGAGACCGTGGTTCTCATTGGACCTGGAGCCTAACTGACTGGCCAGTGAGAACTCTGGGCTCTGCTTTCCTCTGTCCTAACTTCTTTCCCTGCCCTAGCATTATTTATTGACGTGTTACCATCCTGACTGGCCTTTACATGAGTGTTGGGATCTGAATTCAAGTCTCCATGCTTGTACAGAAAGTTCTTTTTATCCAGCTTTGGAAAGAATTTATTTACTTTTTGAGTTTCTTTGTGTAGCTGTTCTGGAACTAGCTCTGTAGACCAGACTGGCCTTGAACTCAGATCTACCTTCCTCTTGCCTCCTGAGTGCTGGGATTAAAGGCCTGTGCCACTACTACCCAGCAGATACTTTGAAAGAAGAAAGGACATTAAACTAGAGAGAAGTGTGGTGAGGTGAGCCAATCCACCACACAGCCTTTAGGAAGAAGCTAAGGGATTTGAGATTTCAGAGTAAATTGAACACTGCCACCTTGTGGCTTTCAAGGTATTGTGAGCAGATTTTTAATTTTGTAATCAGTGCTTGTTATTGAATTCAGGGTCTGTGTGTACTAGACAAGCACTTTACAGCCACTCCTCCAGTTCTGAAATCAGTGAGGAGGGCTGAAGTGGTTCAAATAGAAGTGTAGATGTTACTTGTAGTTAGCTAAGCAGAAGACTAGAGGTTGAGGCTTCGAAACATTTTTCAAGTTTATAATTACTTAAGAAATTTACTAGAGAAGGGAATTAGAGATGTTGGTAAAAGTATACATAATTACAGATAGATAGGTTAAGGATCTTTTTCTGTACTGCCAGCTCCCAAGTGACACAGAGACATAATAATGATAATAAAAGCTTGGCCCTTAGCTTAGGTTTGTCTCACTAGCTCTTTTTTTTTTTTAAATGTGAATTGGTGTTTTGCCTGCATGTATAACTGTAAGGGTGTCAGATCTTGGAATCACAGACAGTTAATCACAGTTAGCTGCCATGTGGATTCTGGGAATCGAACTCAGGTCCTCCAGAAGAAGAGTTTGTGCTCTTAACCACTGAGACATTTCTCCAGCTCCTCACTAGCTCTTAAATTAACTTACTTACTTTCTTTTTCTTTTTTTTTTTTTAAGTGCATTTTTTTTTATTATTTATTTATTTATTTGCCTTGGTGTTTGCCTGGAACTGGAACTACAGACAGTTGTTAGCTGCCATGTGGGTGCTGGGAATCGAACCCAGGTCCTCTGGAAGAGCAGACGGTGCTCTTAACCGCTGAGCCATCTCTCCAGCCCCCTTTACTTACTTTCTTAATACCTCATATGCACTGCTCATGCTGTTGTAAATTTGACTTACAACTGTGCCTTTCTCCCCGTAAATCCTCTCTGTCCTCAGAAGTCCCACTTAACCTCTTCCTGCCTAGCTTTTGGCCATTTGGCTCTTTATAAACCAATCACAGTGTTGAACCCTCACATACAGAAATATTCTGCAACAACTTTAAAAAGATTTATTGCATTGTGTGATAGTTAATGATGCTGCGTTGTAGATAATTTTGAGAAAGCATAGCAAATGGTATCCTATATTTTGCAGGGCTGGGCAAAATACAGCTTATTGGAAGGGAAAGTGCTTGCCAGGCAAGCAAGACAACTAGAGGTCGGATACCGAAGGCCCATGTAAATGTTAGGGATGTGTAACAAGCTTTCTCAAGTGGAGTCAGACTTTCCCAGGTTCCCAGTAGCAACATGGAGGCTTAATGCAAATTTTGAAAGCTTGGCCTTAGCTTAGGTCATTTTTTCCAACTAGTTCTTACAACTTAAATTAGCCCGTCTCTTAATTTATATTCTGCCATGTGGCTTGGTTACCTCTGTTCTCTGTACCATATGTCTGACTTCTTCAGAGTTTCTGGTGAAATCCAATAGATTCTTTCTCTTTCTCTTCCTGGAAATTCTGCCTAGCCTCTCTTACCCAGCTATTGACCATTTAACTCTTTATTAAGCCATTCAGAAGATGCCTTGGTAAAGACATCTTCATAGTGTACAAATATTCTGCAACAGGTATGTGTGGCAGCCTGTAATCCCACAACTCAGGAGGCAGAGACAAGATTTCTATAGTAAGCTGGCTTGTCAGACTTGCCAAATCAGCAGAGTTAAATGTGAAGCCCTTTCTCAATCTATAAGGTGGAAGAGTGGGGTGGATAAATTAACCTGATGTTAATCTCTGGCCTCTACACACACACACACACACACACACACACACACACACACACACACACACACACACACACACACACGACAAGCTAAGTGACTGGGGTGTAGTTCATCTCATAAAGTGTTTACAGGGACCTGATTTTAATTCTCTATATAAACAAAAATTGGTGGGGTGTTGGAGACAGATTCTGGGGTTCACTGGCCAGCCAGCCTTCCTGCCTAGTTACTTTGAAAGACCTGACTAAAAGGCAGATGACACCTCAGGGAAAGTACCCTAGATTGTCCTGGCCTTTACAGGAACACACAGAACTGACAAGCAGATCTCGATGTGATGAGACATATTCAGAGAGGGTACTTGGGGAGTTAGAAGCAGAAAGATGAGTTCAAGTCCTCAGAGAATTCAAGGGCAGCCTTAGTTGCATGAGGAACTGAGGATTTAGTCTAGTCTTGTTCCTCTTGCAGAGGAGTCAGGTTGGGTTCCTACTTTCCATGTGGTGGCTCCCACCCATTCCCAACTCCAGATTCTGACACTTCTGACTTCCACAGCCACCTGGCACTCAGGCAGCGCACATCTATACATTCAGGCAAAACAATACACATCACATAAAGTCTAAAACAAATTTAAGGGCAAGGCACAGCAAGATGGCTTAGTGGTAGAAGGTGCTTGTTGCCACCCTGATGACCTGAGTTTTTGTTGTAGACCAAGGGCAAATTGGTTCTTCCCTCCGACATGTAGGTCCTTCTGCTTCACAAGTAACCATCTCACTGGCCAGCTTTAACTGCTTTCAAGACGGGGTCTCCCTGTGTAAAGCATATTTTGTCATTGAACTCAAGAACCTCTTGCCTGAGGTTTCTGTGTTCTTGGATGACAAGTGTGTCCCATTGTGTGTGGTGTGAGAAGGTAATATTTTGTTTTGTTTTCGAGGTAAGGTCGCTGGCTGGTCCTGCTTGGTCTTAAACTTCTGCTTCAGTCTTTTAGCGCAGAGTTTACAGGTATGCGCTGAGGCGGCCATGCTTGGGTGCTATAGTGTTCCTTTCAGGAATCTATATGTAATACACTACAGGCACTTGCCACAGTGCTGGACTCCAATTTTTTTAATGTTATATAGCAATTTTCTTTTGTCTGAGTTCTAGTCCAGAATTATTTGATGCTGAAACTATCATAATAAGCACAGGAAATGTGCTTTAAACTATAGTGATTTCAAGAGATATACCTGAAGTGGGTCAGTTACTAGATAGATGGTGTTTGTTCATGCCATCATTTTGGAACCTCATGTAAGCACTCTTCTGCCAGGATTTCTATTTTATTTGCTGTTTTTACTTGTGTGATGGTGCATACTTGTGATCTTAGCAGTTAAGGACCGATTGAGGATTTATTGTAATTTCAGGGTATCTTGAATTACATAAAACCCTATGTCAAGGGGCTGGAGAGATGGCTTGATAGTTAAGAGAACTTGCTGAGCTTTTTTGCTGAGCTTTTTCAGAGGACCTGAGTTCAGTTCTAGCACCTGTGTGGGAAGCTGACAGTCCCTGTAATCTTGCTGCAGGGCATCTGTGCCTCCAGGAATGCACATATTTGCACCCATAGATAAAAATCTTTTTTTAAAAAATATTTATTATTTGTTATGTATACAGCGTACAGAAGAGGGTATCAGATCTCATTATAGATGGTTGTGAGCCACCATGTGGTTGCTGGGAACTGAACCCAGGACCACTGGAAGAACAGTCAGTGCTCTTAACCTTTCTTAAATTTTCTGGTTGCCCCCTTAAGTTCCTGTGTACTTGTGATTATCTCTGAATTCACAGTCCAGCCTCAGTCTCACAAACGCTAACATTACAGCGGACCAGCTGGTTTTGTTGTTCCTAGTGCTGGAAAGTGAGTCTAGAGCCCTGCACATGCAGTCAACCAATCTACCACTGAGCTACATCCTACTTCTGAATAGAAGATTGATATAAGGTGCTATTGAGATTGGTTAACTTACATAGTATTAGTATTTTCATTATTGTATTTGAGGCAAGGTTTCTCTGCATAGCCATGGCTGACCTTGAACTCAACTCAAATCCTGTCCACCACCCCCACCATTGTTGCAGGGGCTAACCACCACCACCTAGTCAGGATTTTTTTTTTTTTTTTTTTTTTTTTTTTTTTTTTTTGAGACAGGGTCACATTCTAGCAGCTTAAGCTGGCCTCAAACTCTTGGTGATCCTTGATCCTTATACTTAAGTGTCCTGAGTGCTGGGATTGTGGACCTGTGCCATGATGCCTGGAAGTTTTATTTTACTTTTTAAACCAGCTTTTCTCCTGTAAAACAATATGTCTGTCCTTAGTTACTTTTCTATTGCTGTGATTTAATTTTGGTTTCAGGGGGTCAGAGTTAATGATGGTGGAACAAAGGCTTAGTGGCAGCGTAGCTGAGAGTTTATATCTTAATCTAAAAGATGCAGGCAGGCAGATGCTGGGAGTGAAACTTCAAACCCTCCTCCAGTAACATCTCCAGTAAGGCCTCACCTCCTTCCCAAACAGTTCTACCAACAGGCGACCAACTATTCAACCATGGAGGCTGTTCTCATTCAAACCACCACTGAAATTTTAGAAATTTTAGAGTTTAGCAGAAAAGTTCTAAGGACATTAAAACATCAGTTTCTGTTAATTGGATGGAACATCTTTTCCCTTTTTTTAAAATTTTCTTTAATTTTTTTAAAGTACCTTGGTGTTTTGCCTGCATATATGTCTGTGTGAGGTTGTCAGATCTGGAGTTACAGACAGTTGTGAGCTGCTATGTGGGTGCTGGGAATTGAACTGGAGTCCTTTGGAAAAGCAATCAGTGCTCTTAACCAATAAGCTATCTCCCCAACCCTCCTTTTTTAATAGTGACTGATTTGCAGAGATTAGAATATATGTTAGTTATAATGTTACACAGGAGAAGTATAGTGTCTCCTTGTGACATTTTCTTTTTTTTTAATTAATTAATTTATTTTATGTGAATTGGTGTTTTGCCTGCATGTATAACTGTGTAAGAGTGTCAGATCTTGAAATTATGGACAATTGTTAGCTGCCATGTGGATGCTGGGACTCGAACTCATGTCCCCCAGAAGAACAGTCAGTGCTCTTAACCACTGAGCTATCTCTCCAGCCCGCCTTGTGACTTTTGTACAAGTATATAAGGTACTATTTTATATATGTAGAGGGCCAAAGGTGACAATGGGTGATCTCCTTTATTTATTGAAGCAAGATCTCTTGATAAACCTGGAGGTTCCCAGCTCTAGTCCAGCTAGCTAGCTATCTTGCCATGGGAATCCCTGCCTCCAGTGATGGTGATTAAAGCTGTTTGTTTTTTTCTCAAAGATTGACATAGGGGAGCTGAGAGATGGCTCAGGGGTTAGGAGCACTGACTGTTCTTCCAGAGGTCCTGAGTTCAGTTCCCAGCAACCACATGGTGGCTCACAACCTCTATGATGACATCTGGTATCCTCTTCTGTATACTGTATACATAAATAAATAAATCTTAAAAATATATTTTAAAAAAAAAGATTGACATAGGGCATTGATATAATTGCTGCATAGTTCTTGGTTCATCTGGAAATAATGGCTTGGTATAGCATACACATCTGTAATACCAGTACACAGAGGGCTAAGACAGGAGGATTCGAAGTTGGACCAGCTTGGGTTATGACTGTCTTAAACAAAACAAAATAAGTCTCAGAAATAATTATGGTCATTAAAGTGAAGATATAGTGATTATTAATAGTTAACAACACCTGAGACATGGAAGTCCAAATGTGAGGGTTTCTATTCCTTCTGAAAGATTCATAGTAACATCAGAACCATAGTTGTAAGGTCAGTGGGACCAAGTGCTTAAGTTTAAGACAGTACACATTTTTTATTTTGTTGTTAAATAAAAATTTAGGACTTTCTACAGCCCTGGCTGTCTTAGAATTCACTCTGTAGATGAGGCTGACCTGGAATTCACAGTCTCCTGCCATTGCCTCCCTTAGTGTTGAGGTCAAAGTTGTGTCCCTCCGTAGCTAGCCAGGCCTTTTCGTTTTAAAAACACTGTAGTTTTGAGTTTGTTTATTATTATTTTAATTTAGATAAGTCTTAGCTAACTATTTCAACTTTTTTCTTACCTCCCCAGGAACGTCAAGGTCGTGGGAAATAAAAAGCGGTTCTGCACAGACTGCAGCAACGGTTGGCATCTGCTTATCCTAAGAGGACACAATGACCTTCAAGAAAATTAGGACTTTTTTCTTAATTTCATTGACTTCAGAGACGATTGCAAACTTGCAGTTTAAGTATTGGAATTTCACAAAAGACATAGGACTTAACTGGAAAATGGAGGAAAAAAAAGGAAAAAAGAGAGAGAAAAACCTAAACAAAAATTCCCTCTAGGTAGTTTAGGTAAAAAAAAAAATGTCCCTTTTATTTTGGCTTTGATTTTGATTCAGAGCATAATGCTTTGGGTTTTTTTTTTTTTTTTTTTTTTGTCTTTTTACTATATTTTCCGGATTTTAAGTCCGTAAGTGCATACAATTTTCTCTAATTTTT
>PVIH01014249.1:0-54676 GCA_004025045.1 Sigmodon hispidus | reverse complement strand
ATCTATCTATCTATCATCTATCTATCTATCTATCTATCTATCTATCTATCTATCTATCACCCCTCTGTCACCCACCCATCATCCATCCACCCATCTACCTATCAACCCTCTATCTACCTATTATATCTATCTATCTATCTATCTATCATCTATCTATCTATCTATCTATCTATCTATCTATCTATCTATCATCCATCCATCCACTCACCCATCTAAAAGATGGTCTCTCCATATAGCCCAGGTTGACCTCTAGCGCCCCATCCTCCTGTCTGTCTGCTTCTTGAGATTAAAGGCATGTGCTTCTACTTTGTTTTCAATAAACTGTGGATCATCTGGGGCGGGGGATGGGGACTCTCAGGCAATTTCAGGCTACCTTGGTGCCAGTGGCTCCGGTACATTTCCCTGGGGTCTGGAGATTCACAATGACCTGAGGAATGATCAGGAAGCTTCTAAGATTAGAGGAGACATCCTAAAGTGTGGAATTATTTCTTTAGAAAGAGGATCTATGCGCTCCTCAGTTTCTCAAAGAGCCCTGAGACCCTCAAAAGGTCCAAAGGCCTGAGCATGAGTGTTGCTGACTGTTCATCAGTCGTGCCCTGTCACACACCAGTTCTCTGATTGCTGGCAGAGAGGGCCTGCCTTGCCTGGCCTGAGCATGGATGGGGCCAGTACCCGGTGTGCTCCAAGGAATTCTCCACAGATCTTCAACACTGAGGTGACTGTCACTTGCTAGAGGGCTTTCTGCTGGCTCTCTCAGCTGCTGACAGGAAAGTCACCCATTCAGCTGAGTGACATATTTGTGAGTCTCCTGCTTCTGAGACCAAGTGAGGCTGGAGGCAGGGACAGGTGAGCATGTGGGAGTGTTCAAACCCCATTCAGCACTTTGATATCATGGATGACAGAAAGGATTGGGCTTTCCAAGTCCCTCCAAAAGGTAAAAAGTTATGGGGGAACCTTCTCCTGCACAGCCTGCCCCAGGTTTCTCTCTGGGCCTGGGGACTGTGGGAGAGGCTCTGACAGTCCAGAGCCACCATGAACAGACCTGCAGCAAGGGACATTTATTTATGAGCATTGTTTCAAAGTTCAAAGTTCATGAAGTTGCTTTCATGAACTTACCATTTCTTTCCCATAAAATTCTCACAGTTTTCTTTGCTTCTTAGATACACCCACAGACAGCCATTCTACCTCTTTCTCACTCAGAATTTTCTCTTTCACACACAGAATTCTCTCTCACACACAGAATTCTCTCTCACACAGAGTTCTCTCTCTCACAGAAGAGTTCTTCTCTCTCACACGGAAGCCTCATTCTGTCTCTCACACAGAACTTTTTCACACACAGAATTCTCTCTCTCATACGTTTTACCCCCTTGTCTTTTACATGCTTAGAGCCAATCCTACTTGACCTAGGGACTCCTTCTGAAGAGCTGGAGTCTGACTCTGGCTCTCAGGATGCTGGGGTGACCGGTAGCTTCTTGGCCTAGGTATTCCTAGTATTGTCCTCTGATGGCCAGCCCTGAAAAGGTCATTTTCTATACAGGGCATCATCATAGATCTTGCTGACCCCATCCATTCTAATGAACCCTGTCTGAGGCTACCACCAAGGATGTAACTGTGGGTTCTTTCCCACTGTGAGGCGTTCCCAGGAAGGTAGGACACCCTTGTTCCAGACCAGTGAGGAAGGCTGGAAGACAAAGCCAGCATGAGGTGATGATTTTGGGGAGAGGTGTTGAAAGAATCAGAAAGAGGAGCTACATCACAGAGAAGAACAGAATGAAGACTTGATACTCAAGACAGACGAGGTATTTTTGAGAAAACCAGGAAGCAGGAGGACCTAGACCCCTGGCTAGACTGTACCACCACAGATTACTGCCCTCAGGCCACCTTATGACATGGAAAATACATCTTCCTATTCTGTAAAATGTTCAGTCTCTTTCTCTCAAGACCTTTGAGGATTTCAAGGAGGAGAAAATATACAGCCAAAGCCAAGAAAATCCTATTATAACCTCTGCCTCGGTGTGCACCATGAGCCTTCCAACACCATGTCAAGTGTTGTCCTGCTCTACCGAGGCTCCTGGGGAGGGTAGCAGAGCACCCTTCCTGGAAGATACAGGCTAGTACATTTCTGAGAGTCTCTAACGGTCCTCTGGGGCTCAGAGACAGTGACACTACCAGGCACTGAGACGCTGGACTGTAGATTTTGCTAGTTAGCCAAGGTTACTCGGACAATTGTGGCCAGGGAATGAATGGAAGTAGCTTCAGACTCCATGATGTTTAGAATGTTTAGATCAACTCACCAGAAGTGCTTGATGGCCTGGCTTTAACCCTTTAATTACTGGATTGTATGTGTGTGTGGGGGCATGCTTGTGTACGAAGGCCAGAGGAGGGTGTCAGATTCTTCTCCATCTAACTGTCTGGCTAATTCTCACTGAACCTGGCACTAGACTGGCAGTTGGCAAATCTCTGATCCCTCATCCCTTCCCGCACATCACGGGGGTTACGGGCACATGTGCTCCATGCCAGGTTTTCTCCATGACTTGTGGGAGATTTGAACTCAGATCCTCATACTTGTTTAGCAAGTATACTTTCTGGCTGAGCCATCTTCCTGGCTGGAAACACTTTATTTTGAACAATTGACATATGATAACATAAGGGAAAACACACAATACAATACAACACGTGTGACTCTGGAAATACTTATAACCATCACTGCAAGTAAGAGAAGGAACAAATCTGTTCTTTCCCCTCCTCCTCCTCTTCATCTTCTTGGTTTTTCAAGACAGAGTGTCTCTGTGTAGCCCTGGCTGTCATGGAACTTGATCTGCAGACACAGTTGACCTGCAACTCAGAGATTCCCCTGCCTCTGCCTATGGAGTGCTGAGATTAAAGGTGTGCATTGCCAGCTCCCACGCAGCTTTCCTGGACTCTTCTGTCTGCTGGTCCCATCCCTGGGTGACCACTAACCTATTTTCTAATGTCATAGATGTGTTTTCATTTCCTAGGTTGTCTGTAGAGGTAGCCCCTTTTACACTCACAACGCTCTTCTTGAGAGGCTGCTGCGTCCATCATGAGCGCTCATGAGGGTGAGATAGGGTTAGGGAAGTTTGTACAGGGCTCCTCTCAGCCAGTGAGGGCTAGAATCCTAACCACAGCACCACACTACCTCTTGTGGAGGCCAAGGAGCCCAAGTACAGGGATGCCTCAGCGGCTTCTTTGGAGCTGCTGTCTCCTGTGGAGTGAGGAAGGTTTGTGGGAGAGAGAAAAGGCCAGGACTATGAAGCTAGCGATTGGTGTGGGGGTAACCGCTAGAGTGGCTGCTGCTGGATCAAGCCTGGGTGAGGCCCAATAAACTGGCTCAAAACCAGCCCCATCTGCCCTGGTTAGGGTCACTATTGCTGTGATGAAACACCCTGAGCAAAGCACCTTGGGATGGAAAGGATTTATTTAACTTACACTTCCACATTACTGTCATCACTGAAGGAAGTCAGAACAGGATCTCAAACAGGGCAGGAACCTGGAGGCAGGAGCTGATGCAAAAGCCATGAAGGGGAGCTACATACTGGCTTGCTTTCTGTGGCTTGCTCAGCTGCTTTCTTATAGAACCCAGAACCACCAGCCTAGGAATAGCACTACCCACAATGCACTGGGCTTTCCCCCATCAATCATGAATTAAGAAAATGCCCTACAGGGTTGCCCACAGCTGGGTCTCATGGAAGCTTTCTTTCCCACTGAGGCTCCTTCTTCTCATATGATTGGAGATTGTGTCAGGGTGATACAAAACTAGCCAACACAGCTGGAAAATCCTAGCAAGACCTGGAGCAGCTTTTCTCCATGGGCAGCAAGAGTGCTGGTTGGCTGCAGCTGTGCCCATTTAATTGGGAGCCGCTCTGGGTGGAGCTTGGGATCTGCTCTCCACTGGGGGTGGGCCTGAGGCAGAGGATTGAAGTTAGGTTCAGTGGAGGGCAGTCGTGACCTCAAAGACCCCTTTGGGTTCAGCCTGCCTGGGTTGAGAAAGAACTTCGGTGCTTGGACAGACTTTGGTCCTTGAACCTAAGGGTCAACCAAAGGTGTGTTTGGAACTTTCTGAGTGTCGACTCAGAGTTGGGTATAGCAGTGCGTTCTCCATAGACACACTCTTCTGAGACCCCCATATCATCCCAATGTCTCTGCCTATGCTTTGGCTCAAGAGAAGTAAAGCCATTTAGACTTCCCTTGGGGACCCTTAGGGAATGGGGATCTAGGAAAGGTCAGGGCTTTAAGGAGCATTATCCAGGATCATTGCCACGTAGACACAACTAACACGTATGGCGCTGCTCACCCCCCCCCCCGCCCCAGTTATGACCACCAACAGTAAACAGCAAAAGCCAAAACAATAAATACTGGCAAGAGGGCACTAAAAATGATAGCTTTACCTAGCTAAGCGGCTGCGGTGGGGGCCCTGGTGGTAAAGACTGTAAATCACATTTGGAGACATGATCGATATACAGGGAACTTGACCTAACTCTCATCCGAGATCGCATGTGCCCGTAGTCCCGAGCAACTCTCTGGGGGACTCTCTAGGCTTCGCTGGTACAGGAAGAGGAAGCCCTGTTTGGAACACAGGGGCACAGCCCAGCCCTGGTGGTAGCTTGCTGGCTGCTGACTCTGCACGTGCTTCTGTGCTGTGAAACGGTGGCCACAATATTCTAAGACTCCCCGTTCTCTATGTCCTACTCTGGGGTGAATAACAGTTCTGCCAAGACCCCAGCTGGCCAGTGACAGGAAGGCAGCACTGCACGGTACAGGGAGCAATTTTACTGGAAAGAGGAGAGGAAATTGCATCTTTAATAATTCACCGGCCGGTTTGGAGAGAGGCAGGTTGTCGGGCTGCAGAGCCGCCAGGCGATCCCAGCTTCGGTTCCTGGAAATCCGTTGGCTCCAGAGCCTGCCCAAGAGGCCTCGTGGCCTCCATCTCCTCCTGGCTGAGGGACAGCAGGAGCCGCCAGAGTCTAGACCAGGGTGAGAGGTTAAAACACAGCCATCCCGGGAACCTGCTACATTGATATCCCCAGCAAAAAGGAGCCAAAAGAATCGATACCGCAGCCCAGGCGGGCAGCCAAGCTGGGCCCAGGCTGGTGGAGTCCTGGCAGAGGAGGGTCCCAGGCTTTAGCCAGTAGACTGGAGCAGCGGTAGGGTGGGCTTCCCTCTACACTCCCAGGGTGAGGAGGGGCCATAACCAGGTGAGGATCAGTGCAGCACTGAGCAGCCTGTCCAGCTGGTGAGATGGTCAGGATGTGCTGCCAATGTCCTTGGTGGGTCCCACCTTGGCCCTTCTTTCCTGCCTGGGCTCTCTTAGGGGAAAAGTCTTCAGATGATTATCACAGGAATTTTAGGATGTAGCCAGAGACAGAAACAGCTGAGAAATAGAGAGGGAAATAGAAGAGACCCAGAGAGTAAATAGCCTATTTGTATACTATCTATCTATATCTATCTATATATATACTACCTATTTATCTATATATATACTATCTATATACCTGATTGACATGTGAGGGTGCCAGAGAAGACTAGCCAGATTGATTCTGGTCCCTCTGGAACCCATGCTGTTTGTCCATTCCAGCATACCTCATGTATCTTCCTGGCTATCCCTTCCTTCTGAGTGGGACCTGAAGGACAAGAGACACCTGAGGCCCTTTACTCTGGGAAGAACACTGCTTCTGTAGGCTGTCTTTATTAGCAGGCCTTTTCTGGAAGGGCTGGAGAATCTTAGGTAACTAGCTCGACATTTCAAAGTCTTCCTAGGTGGGTAAGTACAAACCCAATGAATGTAATGAGGGGGTACTCCACGGGTGATCAGATGGGGTTTGGGAGAATATGGGGACCAGAGTGGTTTGGGCAGGACTTTCTTCTTTAATATCCCTTCTCTCCCCAGATTAAAAGAGGTGACTAAAGGGTCTCAGGTCACAGTTTGAAGAGTAACAACACTCTAACCTTATTTAATGGTTGGAAAATTGGAATGAATGAGAGAAACACCCATGAGGGCCCAAGCCTACAATGGAGCCTGGAGGAGCCAGGCGGAGAAGGGGAGGGAGAGAGTAAGGCAGGAGGGAGGGTAAGTCCTCAAGTTTGAGACCAACTTGGGCTTTATAGCAAGATCATATCTGCAGGCAAATAAGCAAGTGAAAATCTGAACCAGGGGCTGGAGAGATGGCTCAGCAGTTAGGAGCACTGACTGTTCTTCTGGAGGACCTGAGTTCAATTCCCAGCATCCACATGGCAGCTAACGACTCTCTGTTATTCCAAGATCTGACATCCTTACATAGTTGTACATGTAGGCAAAACACCAATTCACATAAAATAAAAATAAATATTTTTAAAAAAAGAAAGAAAATCTGAACCAAAGGAAGCATCATTCTCACAAACAACTGGTTGCCATGGATCCAGGAATGGATTCGGTTCTGCTGGCTGACACCCAGTGCTCTTGGCTTACATCCCAGGGACCTTAAGGACTCACTTGCTCACATTCTGATGAGGGGGCTTTTAGTGGGACCGGGAGGCTGTTGCTCAAATCAGCAGTCCTAAGATTCATCTTGATTTACTTTTTCTTCTCCACACCAAGCCTGTGAGGCTTCCCTGCCTCCTGGGGAAAGTCTGATCAGCCCACTCACCATCCTTGGGGCCCCAGTCACACCTAGTAATATAACTCTTCAGTCTAGTGGATCCAACATTTTGGGACCTCATCAGGGATCAGAAACCAGGCAACAATGTTTTTAAGTAGATGAATTAGCTGTTAAAAGCATCAGTTCAGGAAGCAGGGTGGGGTGGTGCTGGTCTGTGTGTAGAAGCTAAGCCAGCAAACCTTGAAATTTGAGGACAGCATGGGCTACAGAGTGACGCTTTGTTTCAAACATCCCACTATGACAAAAACCTGATGCTGCAAAGCTCGTAGTCTTTGTAAGAAAGTTCCCCCAGGCCCTTGCTGAGGGCCTGTGTGCTCCTTGACAAGCAAGAGGTTCTGACAAGTTGATGGTTTCTCAGGCCACAATGACAGTGATCGTGGAGTGTTAGGATGACAGAAGGCACAGTAGTGTAAAACAGATCCAGCAATTAAACAAACAGAGGAGGAAGGACATACCTTGATAATCTCTGGGGCTAACCCTCGATTACAGTAGTTCACTCTATTAATTAGTGTTTCGGAAATGATCCCAGGCCATCAAAAGAGAGTGAAACATGCAATGTCAGAAATCAGGGTGCAGGCAAATGACCCCCACCATGGAGATATCCCAATAACAAACAAAACAAAGAAAAGCTTCATAGTTTAAAGAGTGATGGTAGTCGCATGATCACTTCCCAGTAGACAGAGGCAGGTGCCTGGGAAGGAGGGTACTCACACATTTAACCAGTACGAAGTTCAGAACTCACAGACTCCTGGGCCTTGTTCTCCTCTTTCCCGGTCAAGATGTCTCCTACCTGGATGGAGAGTTAACTAGCTCCCAGATGCTTCTCACCATATCTCTTCCTTTTAATTGCTCCTATACGCTCTGGGAAGGTTCATAGGTCTGAATATGGGTTCTCTTCTGGGCCAACACAGGAGCAGCCCCATAGTCTTGAGAGCATTGGTAGTGAAGTATGGGACATAAACCTGGGGTTTTCAGCTTGTTACCTGGAGTCCCACCACAGAAGTTACCTACCAAAAAACCGAAGTGCCTTTGTTATCTGCCAACAGCAGCACCCTTGCTGTTCCTGGTCAACCTCTTCAGAATGGCACTTCTCTGTTCCTCTAGGCTGACACTGCCCTGACTGGGCCCTGAGCCTCTTGATCACCCATTGTGTTCCCCATGGTGAACATGGTGGCCCTGTGTGTTCTGTTGGGTTACAGGAGGAGCCAAGAGCCCTGACCAGAGGCCTTGCTGTGCCCTGAGAGGGGTTGGAGTGGGCTGGTTGCCTTTTATCATGACATGAGGATTAAGGGCTAAATGAGGTTTCTAGAACCTTAGGCCTGAGGCCTCCCACTGAGCAGAGCAAGTTCTTAGGAACTCTGTTCCAGTACTCCAAGAACAGGGTGTGGATCCCAGGCACTCCCCCTCAACTCTCCTTGGAGGGATGGTGTTCTGAAGCCCTGTGCTCAGGCTTACATTTAACAAAGAAATGTTGCTGAAGGCAGGCATGTCGGTCTCAGCCTCTAACCCCAACACTTAGGAGGCGGAGTCGGGAAGACTCTACTAGAAATTTCCCCAAAGCGGCTCCACGTCACATTGGTGATTAGTGGAACTGACACTCGTGTGGCCTGAGATGACACTGCGCTGGAGCTGAGTGTCAGCTGTGGAACTCCCCTTCCCCTGCGCACCCCCCTCCCCCGGCCCCAGTTTACCCAAAGCAATTCCTCAGGAAGAACAGAGCTACAGGGTTTTGTGCATGTGAGTGAGTGAGTGAGCACCTTTACCATTCAGCTGCTAACTGCTTCAGCAACACTTGCCTTGTGAGGAAGTGCAATGAATGCTAGAAGTTTGTTCTCAGTTTTCCAGCTGGTTTTCCTCATGCAGATTTGATGGATGCTGGCTTGTCACCTGGTAGGGAGAGGCTGCCTTTTCT
Organism: Sigmodon hispidus; assembly: GCA_004025045.1. Classification (NCBI taxonomy): domain Eukaryota; kingdom Metazoa; phylum Chordata; class Mammalia; order Rodentia; family Cricetidae; genus Sigmodon; species Sigmodon hispidus. The sequence goes on along the minus strand of PVIH01014249.1, from coordinate 46,108 downwards.
TCCTGGGCTGGGAATAGGATTGGGCAAGCCTGGTAGTGCTACCTGAGGCTCTGAGTTGGGCATTGACTTTATCACAGGTGTACCAGGGCTCCCAGGCTTGTGGGTGAATGGCTGTGGTCTGAGTCCTTCTGCAGCCAGGGAAGGAAAAGTAATTTGAAAGCCCTGGGGCAGGTAATGGGTCTCAGAAGCAGGAATTTTGGTGGCTGAGTTCATCACACATAGAACCCCTCTCTGCACTGCGACAGCTGAGGGATCCTGGCTGTAGTCATCTGTCTTCCAGAGCCAATCATATCTATAGTCTGGATGCTCCTATGAATTACATAAGATTGTGAGTGCTCAGGACCGTGCCTGAGATAAAGGATTACTTAGTAAATAAAGGGATTGAGGGGATATATGGGGACACTGGAACTTGCAAACGCCTCCTTTTTTGCCTATGTGAATTCACTGAGAAGTTGGTAGTCTGTGACCAGAAGAGTTCTCACATGAGTCTACCATGCTGGTACCTCTGCCTCATACTGCCTGACTTCAGAACTGCTGGACCTAGGTTCCTGTTGTTTATAAGGCATCCGGTTCAATGGTGCTTTGTTATAGTAGCTCAAATGGAAGAAGATGGGCTCCCTCGTGGGGCTCACAGAATGGTTTCTTTTGAAATAGAAATAAAAACTTAACTTTTAGGTTAAAGAAAATGTCTTATTAGTATATTTATCTTTATACTAACATAGTCATGAAATATACTTCACATACACACATTCACATACACACAGACACACACATGCATGTGGGCAGGCCTACGAAAGAAAACATGCTTAGAGTCTATGACTCTCATAGACAGCCTTGAGTCAGGGTATATGTTCTGTTGAACTCCAGTGACTTACTGGACACTCCCCTACTCCAAATGAGCATGCCACCCCACCTCAGTCACAGTGGCAAACCCCAGCACCCCAACTTGAGGAATATGGCTACACGACCCACCACTGTGGGTGTTTACTCTCCAGGACCATCATGGTTCTTCATGGCCAACTGCTGCGCTCTCAGGGTGGCAGATAGAGGTTCCCAACCCCTGTTCTCAGGCACTCCATTCAAAGTATGATAACCCACATACCCTTAGCCAGAAAAAGGGTTCTCTAAGGCCAGGATTCTGGAAGTTAAGCTGTGTGAGTGTGTCCTGTTTCAGCATATAGTTCAAAGAGCTTTCTAGCAATTTGGGTACTGACCTTACTTCTGAAGTGTCCACCCCACAGGGACTCCGACCCACCTGAGAGTCACTGGCCTTTGGAAACTGGGACCCATCAGGACACTCTGTGCATATATGATGGACCCAAGCTTTGCAAGCTCCTCCACACTCATGCATCAAGTCCAGACTACCCCTTTGAGTGACTGGCCTCTGCAGGGGACAAGGGGGTGTGGCAGAATGACTTCGGCCTTCTGGGCTATGGTAAAAGGCACTTGGCTCTCAGGCTGGACCTGGCTCTTGCATTGTTTGCCCTTGGATCATCTGTAAAATGGGAGTGAGAACCACTTAACTGGGATGGAGTCAGTGGTAAAGCTTCATGAGGCTTTGGGTTCCATAGCCAGCATCACAAAAAAAATTCAAAAAGGGCTGGCAAGATGGCTCAAGTGGGAGAGAATCTTCCGGTGTAATCCTGGTAACCTGAGTTCAAGTCCCAGAACCTATGTAATGATGAGAGCAAAGGACAGACACTTCAAAGCTGTCATTTGACTTCTACACATGCACTGTAGCAAGCACACACATGGACAGACATACACACATACACATGTACACATACAGACACATATACAGAGGCATACATACACAGAGGCATACACACACACACACACCAGACATATACAGACACATACACAGAGACACACACACACACACCAGACACATACATATAAACACACAGACATACAGACACATACACACACACCAGACAGACACACACAAACACACACACACATAAACATAGATACATGTTCACAGACATACATACAGACACATACACACACACAAAGACACAGATACAGACACAGACTACAATACATGCAAACACACAGACATACAGACACACACACCAGACACAGACACAAACACAGACCAACACCCACATATGCACATACACACAGGCACACACAAATGCACAAACACAAGTAGACAACAAAAACAAGGGGCTGGAGAGATGCTTGGCAGTTAAGAACACTTACAGATCTTGCAAAGGACATGGTAGCTCACATTCATAACTCCAGTTCCAGGAGAGCTGATGCCTTCTGATCTCTGCAGGAACATATGTAGTGTACATCCCATGCAGGTAAAGATACACACACACACATACACACACACACACACACACACACACACACACGTGCACGCATGCAAATTAAAAATCTTAAACAAAAATACAAGCAAGTCAAAACCACACACACCACTTGTCTGTCTGCTGCTTGACTGGGCCAACTTAGAGCCTTAACCTAACGTTTTCCTGTCCATCGTTCCCTTTTCTGCGTTCTTTGCTTTAGCACCCAAGGGTCTTCCTAAATATTGTGATGTGAGTTTTCTAGATGATTCATTCAGAACGAAGTTTTCTTCTTTTGCCTTTCTATAGAAGCTAGAAGAAATGTAACGTGCTCTTTACACAAGAGAGGACGCACACACATCAGCGGAGGTGTGGGTGAGATGCAGGGTGGAAACACCTCATATCTGGATGATAGGTTGCACAGGACATGGTAATCTATACCCTTCTAATCAGGCCTGTCACCCAGAACTGTCTGGGTGAAGTCTCAGGTTCGGATTCCCTTTTCTCTCTGGGAGTTATCTTCAAACACTTTTCCTTTGACCCCTCACCTTGCTCCCACTCCTTCACATTTTTCTAAGCTGGCTTGACAAACATCTTAATCATTTAATTAAATCATCATTTCCTTCTACTCCATTGTGTGGTGGATCATCTTCAGGCAGTGGTATAGAGGCATTGACTCACTCCTGAGCAATGGCCCAATCTCAACCATGTCCTCTCCAGGTACCCAGGCTGCCCTGAGCCTGCCTAGGGAAGGATAAAGAGGAGGGTGCTACAGGACAAGCTGTTATGAAGAGGCAGAGTTTCTATGCTTCTCCACGGAAGAAACTGTGGGAAATGAGGGCACGATATCACAGGAAATACCTCACAGGGCTCATTTAGGGCGTGACTCATTTGATTACCTGGGACTGGACAGCTGACTTTGCTGGAGTCTCAGGCTGCTTCTACCCACCCATCTTTTTTTTTTTTTTTTTTTTTTTGAGATGGCTTCTCTGTGTAGCACTGGTTGTCCTGGATCTCACTCTGTAGACCAGGTTGGCCTCAAACTCACAGAGATCTGCCTGCCTCTGCTTCCCAAGTGCTGGAATTAAAGGTGTGTGCCACCACTACCTGGCTGAGTCTCAGGCTTCTTATAAGAGGTCACTATCAAATGCTATTTCCTAGGATGAGGTAGATCTGTGGGCTGGTTAAATTTGCAGCAAACCTAAGCTATCACAAAAGCCATTTAGTTCAGGAAATCCCACCAGCCTGGCTTGGCCTCAGGGCCTAGCTTTTGGATACAGAAGTCCCATGCCAACATTATCTTGCATGAGCCCTTTGCTGACCTCTTCAGACCCTAGAGTCTGCTCCTGCGCTAGGATGGCGGCCACCCACTGAAGACTTTCCTCCCGGGTTCACAGTCTGGGCTGGACTCTTTTGAGACTCCAGCTGGTACCAGTCGAGGCACAAATAGGGCTTGGGAAAAGATTAATATTGCTGAGCTCAGTACAGAGAAGAACGACTTGGGACACTTTTGGGTTTTGGTATCATTTATTTTTTTTTTTAAACCCACTTGTAGTTTGGGTTCAGCTGGGAAGCAGGACATAAGGTGAAGGAAGGGGATGGCTCGAGCAGGATTGGCCCATAGCTTTGGCGGGAAGCTCCAGATCCTGCTCTGGGGAGGTAGGTCCTGTTGTCAGGCTCCCAGCTGGCTCAGGTGAGGTGCCAGATCCTCTGGTGCAAGTTTCCTGAGCAGAGGAGAGTTCTGTTCTCTCCAACCCACCTCCCCAGAGACCCAGTTAGGTTTCCCAACACAGTGCCAGGCAGCTGAAGGACATCACGCCATGAGCAGGCCCGAGTGTCTGGGACAAGGAACACCGGCTGGCTTCGGATGCCGGGGAACAGCGTAGGATGTGGCTACCCAGAGGCTGCCATCTCGAGTGGCCCAAAAGGAGCTGTTTCTCCTGGGCTGTCTGGGCTCTGTGCCTGCAGCTGCCCTGGGTGCAGCCAGTGGTATACTTCCCACCCCCCACCCTTCAGACAAAATAAAATAAGATACAATAAAAATTAGAATAAATACCAATTGGGTCAACATTTACATTTATACAGATGGATAAGATGATCCCCAGAGTGGATGAGGAAGGATGCATGGACCAAGATGGTTTGGGGGAGCATGCTCCCCGTGATTGATGGTGAGGCTCCTGGCCTTGTCCGGGGGACGTTGGGAGCCCTGCAGGAGCTGTGTGGTCCCAGAGCTTAGGCAATATGGCCAGTTCATGAGGAGGACAGTGACAAGCAGGTCACTTGAGAAGAAAAGGCGGGGGAGCCAGAAAAGGCTCAGTATCAGATGTCATGGCCAGATAAGACAGAGGTGACAGCCAGATACCTGGCTTTGCCTCCTGCTCATTCATTCAGAGGCAGGCTTTGATGCGCTGTTCCTCAGGCTGCAGAGGAGGTTCTGGCCTGGGGGAGGGAGAGGTCAGGGGTCTGTAAGTGTCTGCATTTCCCCTACTTCCTGCCTGAGTAGTCTCCCGACGGAAGCTCCTCAGACTCGGAGATTTTAGGCTTCACTGTTGTTTCTTTAAAAAATAAAATAAAAAAAAAAAGTTTTCTTTTCGTATCTGAAAAAGTAGCAGGAATCTGCATTTAAAACAGACAGACAAACAGCTAGACGTGTCATATTAGGATGGGCCAGGACGTGCTTTGAAGAAACTATGCAAAGATTAAGTCTGGAGCCACCGGAACACAACATGTAATTAAAAATATATTTATATATGTTTACATATTTATATCTTGCATCTTCATACTGGTCCTCAAGGCCCTTAGGAGGAACTGTTCTTGAGGGAAGACCCTCCTCCATTGGCCATTAAGAATTAAGGAGCTGCATTAGGTCCATGGTACCCACAAAACCACAGTCTCCGCCTCTGCACAGTGTTTGGGAGTCCCTGTGTGGAGGAGCCTACTCTGTGAGCCCGATGGGGAATCTGGGAGGCCTCTCAACTCCTCTGACTGAATCCCTGCCATAGCCTCTTTCTCGCTCATGGTCTTTCTTCATTCTTAGCAGATACTCATGTACATATGTGTGTGTATACGCATACACACACACACCGCCCTAGAGACACCTGGGAAGCAGGCCTCTGCAAGCACCCTGTGTCTCCCTGAAAGTGCAGGGAGCAGGTGCCTGTGCATGTGGGCTGCCCAACTCTGTAAGAGGATGATTTCCCCGGTGTCTTCTCTGCGCATCCCATCTGTTCTGCTGCTTCCCCAACACTACCTATGGGGCTCGTAGCGTCCCTAGGCTCCAGGCTCAGCCTCAGGACTAGAGGAGGGAACAAGGCAGGAAGAAGAAAGAACAGAAAGATGGGAAGGAGGAGAGGGAGAGGAGAGAGACAAGCCAGGGTGGCCACTGACCTCTGGACCTTCCTCCCAGCGGCTCCCTGTAAGCCTCCATGTTGGGACCATAAGGTTTCGGCTGGGGACAGCCAGAGAGAATTGGGGATTCTTCCTCCCCCACCTCCCTTTCTGTTCTTCTAGACTCAAGACAAGAGAACCATCCTAACCTCAACTCTAACGGGCCAGATTTGAACTAGGAAGCCTCCAGAGCACTGGCTCTCAACCTTCCTAACGCTGTGACCCTTTAACACAGTTCCTCATGTTGGGGTGACCCCCAGCCACAGTCATTTTCATTGCTACTTCATGACTGTAATTTTTACTAGCGTTATAAACCGTCATGTAAATATCTGATATGCGACCCTGTGAAAGAATCGTTCCACCCCCAGAGGGGTCTCGACCCAGCTGTTGAGACCTACCGCTCAAAATCCTCCAACATGGCCTACCTAGGATGTGCCTAATCCCAGTAAAAGGATCAACCTGGGAAGCCACTGGGCTTGGTCACATGTTCTGGGGGATGGTCAAAAATGTGGGTTCCCTTTTCCCAGGGATGAGGAAGAGCAGCCACCTGTCACCACACCACGAGAGCAGCCTCTTGGAATTAGCCACATCCTTCTCTCCAGTATTATAAATGGGATTGTTCCCTGGGACCAAAGCCTTTCAAGAAATTCTAACTTTGTTTGTAGCCTGAAGAATTTCACCTGCCTACCTGCCTGGTCACCTACCAAACTGTACCAGACATGACCCAAGGATTTCTCCTCTCTCTAACAGCCTGGGAGGCTGGTCTAAGTCTTGCTTGGGATGAGGTGAGGGCAAGGACATAGTCCATGAATGAGGCTCTGAGACCCAGGAGGCCAGCAGTGGCTCCTCCAGCAGTTGCTTGGAACAAGACTTGCATTTGGTTTTAATTTGCCAGCTTTGTTTCTGACCCTGTTTGCCATAACAGGGGCCAGGTCAGGTCCTAAGGCAGTCCAGAGACAGTATCAGCCCTTTGAAAGCTAGCAGTGGTTAACACCAGAGGCACTGCAGGACGGGCCCGGGAACACAGGATTCCAGTGGGACCCCCATAGGGGCAGAAGTTCCCAATTACTAGCTGGCTACTGGCAAGCTGTTTGTGGCTAGCCTCTTTCCAGAGGGGGCAGGGTTTGATCTCCCACTAATCAGGGGGTCCTTCAGGGGATGACTGTGTGATCACATTGAGGGCGTTTTCATTGACAAGTGAGACTTCAAAGCGTCGACTTTTGAAAAACAAAATAAAAGGTGCAAGCTGAGCTGTGAACCCAGCTCCCTTCTTTGCCTGAGGGAGCAGCAGGCCCTGGGGCTGGAGGCTGAGGGTAGGAGGACGTAGGGAGGAGAAAGCCTGAAGGTTAGAGGGGAAGAAAAAGCCTTTCCTCAGCTCCTCTGGGCCTACAAAGGCTGTCAATTATGGGCGGCTGGTGGGGACCATGCCCGCCTTTGTCCTCCCAGACATCTGCTACATGTTGCCTCCTGCCAGTTGGCGACTGCCGGCTGACAGCACGTGGGAACAATGACAGACGTCTCGACCCACTTTTTCAGCCTTCAGCAGTCCTGGCTGACCCAAGCGCTGGCCAGAGGTGTGGGAGGCTGAGAGGCAGCTGGAGACAGTGAGGAGCGGCCGAGATCCCTCCCATAAAGCTCTACGGGGGGGGGGGGGATGGGTTGGAAGGCGGGGCGGGGAGGACAGGGGCTGAGGTGGCCAGGGCGGGTGACCACCAGGACAAAGGAACATGCTTCCCTTGGTGTGAGCTGCCACATGCTCAGGCTGGGGGAGCTGAATGGGGGAGCTCTTCTGAGGGATCCAATCCCCTCCTCGGGAGGTTCCAGACTGGCCACTGCTGCTGCCTCCCTCCCTGCTCATTTCTTTTGCCCGCCAGGGCCACCCCTGTCCTTGCTCTTGTCCATCTGGCCCCGTGGACCAGGGCCCCAGCTGCCTATGGGCTGCCTGCCAGGCCCCCTTGTCTGTCAGGCTGTCAGTTTCTGGATGGTCCTGTTGTAGTATTGCGTGATGGGGGGCGTCAGAGGGTTCCAGCTGTTGGCATGGAGCTCGATGACCTCTAGGAGCAGGGACCGGGTTAGCATGGACTCTGAGGGACACAGCATCTTATCTCGAGCGCTGGCTAGGAGCTCCGTCATCATCTCAGGCAGCTGCTCCTCTAGCAGCCGGCCTGTGCTTTGTAGCTGTGGGTAAAAAGTGTGGTCAGGATGGGACTTGGACCCCCATACACCATACTCCCACCCTCCCCATCCCCAATCCTTGGCTAGGTAGGCTGGAGGCAAGGACCAAAAAGATCTGGACTGTCCTCGGGACATGAAGATCCAGGCAGGAATAGCCAACGGTGAGATACTAAATTTAACAACCATCTGCCAGCAGGAATGCTGGGAGCCAGGATATTGCCTGCTGCCCAGGCCTGACATCAACTCACCTCTTGAGTCTGCTACCCCAGAACCTCTCTTCCTTCAGGAAGCTTTCCCTGACTACATCTGACCCCTCCCTTGACCTCATGGTCTTCTCCCTCGGGTGATCAGGTATCTCTGTGATATTTTCCATTCGCCAGGTACTTCTCTGGGAACAGATTAGTAATCAATACCTATCTGTGTCTGTGGGAAACAGGAGGAAACATGGGGTCTCTTTTCTAACTCCAAATCAACCTCTAGCTCCAAAGCTGACCTCTACCCACATTTGTAGTAATAGGTAGGAGAGAAATATGGACTGAAGTAGAAGGCCAGTCAGGTGATCTTGGGAGACCCATCAATCTTGAGAAAAAGAGAGAGGGAGAAAAGAAAATCTGGCCAGGAGAAGCTCTTGTCTGCATGCTGGCTAACAGTTCCTGCAGGACCCTGCCCATATACTCTGAATTCTCACTGCCATTGACCCTGGCCTTGACCTACCTGCTTTTCTAGGCCCTTCCCGACCTCTGTGATCCACCTTGACCTCCCTCCTCTGATTTCTATGGATAGATGATCTGTCTGTACATTCTTTCCATACATTCCCCAGAAATCATGCATGTGTCAGCCATGAAGCCCTCTGAAGGAACGGACCTCGACTCTTCCCAAGCACCATGCAGGTGCCCATCTGGAGCCCAACAAATAATCTTCATGACCATCCCATGCAACCAAGGTTGCTGTACAGGTGCTTGGCACTTATAAACTCCTGGGGTGTGGCCCTTGCAACCTGGACATATAATACGCTCACTGGCATGAGCACCTGAGTCTGCATGCTAGAAGGCCCTTCTCTGTGTGTGCCACCCTGAGTGACTCTGGGTTGTTTGCAGAGGGCAAGGATCTGCCTCAGAACCCAGCCAGCCTTGGAAGGAAGATTCCAGAAATTTCATTGTTCAGTGGCTGTACCTTGAGATCAGGAGCCTTCCAAGAGGCTAAGCCAATGTAGGAGATTCAATCAAGCATTTGGCACCTTCTCCTAATTACATGCCATGGAAGCGAAGGGAGATCTCTGGGGACCACAGATCACCTGCAATCTCTTAAGTCATTAGTGTGGCACACCTGATCCAAATAGCGGGAAGTCTTGGGACAGGGAATCGGGCAGTGCCTATTTTGATTCCTCTAGAGAGCAACCCACGACTGGCTACACAGACATCCCCAGACCAACGGCTATTCCACAGGTGATCGTGTGACTCTTGTTCCCCCAACTGTGAGACTAGAGGGCACATGTATCTGGGGTGAGGCCACTTGAGCCCATGGCTCACCTCCATGGAACAGCAGAGGACAGCGTCTTCCTTCACATCCTGAGACTGCAGGAGCTGTAGAGGAGAGGGAAGAGAAGGAAACGGTCAGGTCAGGCCAAACATGAGCTGCCAGCCCGGCAGGTGGGCCACTGCCCTGCTTCTGCCTGACCCAGCTTTGATGCTGCTGAAGACCAATCTCTTGACTGGGTCGGGAGCCAGGGCTTGGATATGGGAGGGAGTTCCACCATCAAACTTACTTCTCCACTGGTACAACCCTGCAAGTTCAAAGTCAGCTGTGACTCATCCACAGCGAGTGCTTTTTAACCAAGGCCATGGGCAGGCATCCCTGACCACATCCCACCAAGTTTTCCTCTACCTATCCAACCTGTCCTTCCAATATCTCTCTTTAGAAACTGAGACACAACTCATATAACATAAAATTTATCATTAATTTTTTTTCTTTAATTTTATGTGAACTGGTGTTTTGTCTGCATGTATAACTGTGTAAGGCTGTCAGATCTTGGAATTACAGACAGTTGTTAGCTGCCATGTGGATGCTGGGAATTGAACTCAGGTCCTCTGGAAGAATAGTCAGTGCTCTTAACTGCTGAGCCATCCCTCCAGCTCCCTAATTTTTTTTTTTTTTTTTTTTTTTTTTGAGACAGACACTCATGTAGCCCAAGCTGGCCTTGAACTTGGTATGTAACTGAAGATGACCTTGAATTTCTGATACCCTTGTCTCTACTGCCTGTGTTTAGGGTTAGAGGTGTGTACCACAATATCTTACTGTTCTCCATTTGAGACAGGGTTTCATACTATAGTGCAGGGTGGCCTCAAGATGGCCATCCTCCTGTCTCAGTCTCTCTAGAGCTGAGATCACAGGTGCAGTTGCTACATTTGGCTCAAAGTCAGCATTTTCGGTACAGAACTACACGCCTCACACGTACTTTCGTTCCAGTTCCCCTCTCTGTATTTTTGTCCCTGGAGACTCTAGGCCACCCCATAACCACAGATTTTACCCTACTCAGGCCCCGCCCACTCATGGCTATTCTGACTGGCCTCTTCCTAGCAGCCTGGCATGTAACTGATTGCCACTGTCCACTCCCTACTGACATCTCTCTATGGTCCCTGTCATCTGTATCTTCCTGCGTGCCTGTTGTCTACTTCCTGCATCAGAAATGAAGTTCAGTAAGATCGGGGCCTAATCTGCCCATCATCATCCCCAGCCCCTGGCACAGGTGCTTGGTAAACAGAAAATATACGCTAATAAGAGTCTTTGGGAGGCAGGAAGATGGCCTGACCAGTGATAGGGCCTTGGGAAGGTAACAGAGAGGGATGTGGCTAGCACCATCTCACACACCTCGTCATCAGGAAGGTCATGGCGTAGAATTACAACTGACAATTCTGTAAACACACAGCTCATGCCAGTGCCATCTAGGGCAGCATTTCTCAACCTGTGGGTCACGACCCTCTTAGGTGGTCCAATGATTTTCACAGGGGATGGATATCAGCTATCCTGCATGTCAGATATTTACATTATAATTCATAACAGTAGCAAAAGTTTTGGTTATGATTTATGGCTGGGGGTCACCCCAACACGAGGAACTGTATTAAGGGGTCACAGCATTGGGAAGGTTGATAACCTTTGCTATAGGGCAAGATGGTGATAATTACCAACTTAGCAGCCTCTGACCCAGCATTTCTTCCAGCACTTTCTTCTGAGCATGTACCCACACACATTATATGCTACATCTACTTCATTTTATAGAGGAAAGACAGACAGTGGCTTGGACACGTCCTGAGATGCCCGCACAGAGGACGGTATAGCATACAGCTGTCTCTCCCCTCCACACTGGTATCTATTTCTGGAATTCTCTTGACTCTAACCCCGGGGTTGCAAATCCTTATGGAGGGCCTAGGAGGTTTCTACTGAGCTAGTGTCCTGGGGGCAGTGTTCTGAGAGCCACACATGGGCTTCTCATCTGCATAACCCAGGAAACCAGAGTGAAGGTTAAGAAACAGTTTCTGAAAAAACGTTGATGTGTGTGTGTGTGTGTGTGTGTGTGTGTGTGTGTGTGTGTGCATCTCACATTGTAGCAGGCCAGCATTCCATTTAGCCCACCCTGGCAGAAGGGGATCCCAAGGTCTGGAAGGGTCTAGTCACCTCTGGGGTGAAGCTAAAGGAAAAGATATACCTGTTTTCACGTACACCATAGGGAGGTGGAGGCTAGCTTAAGGTGAGTTCTAAGCAGCTCTTGAACCCTTGCTGTGGTGAATTCCAACACCCCCCCCCCCCGTGGGGTGTTAGCAGGAAGAGAAAATCCTTAAACCAAAATGGCTGTCTGGATATGATTATGTACACCTGCAATATTAGCACTTGCTGTGGCAGGGAATGTTGAATTTAAGGCCATTTTGGTCTACATAGTGAAAATCTACCTCAAAACAAACAAAAACTGCAAATCGAATTGCTATAGAAATTATAATAAATAAATAAATAAATATATAAATAAAATGTTATAGAAACTACAAGGAAGACAGAAGATGAGGTTTCTAGGGGAGGGAACTGGAGACTCTGTGTGGGGTGTTGACCACTATGTAGGGAGGACAAGAAAGAGGGTCTGGAGGTGAAAGGTAGGTGTGCTATGCATCAAATGAAGTCTGTGGTGTGGTAGCTACTTGAAGAAGTCTCTCACAGTACATGCACATGTATGTGAGGGTCATGTTTGGTCCTGAGGTCAGCTTCCTTGGGCCAGCAGTATCTCTCGACAAGAGTCTGCCAGGTTTAGTGACAAGTGAGGTAATGTTATAGGAAATTCCTCAAAGAGCCAGGGCCTGAAAAGCAATGGCTTCTGTGAAATGTGCTGTCTTTACGTCTGGAAAGTGGCTTTTCCCATCTGGTAATGCTGCACGAAAGCCTCCTGTGGCTTTGAGGCCTGTCGGCAGAGTGCTTTGACACCGAAGCCAACGGCTCCTCCTCAGATCTTCTACCACCAAGGGCCTGCTTGCCTGCCTTTGGCCTTCTGTGACAGGATGAGGCTCCACTGTCTGTCCACATTCTTTCCTTTATACCTCTACTCTTTTCTCATTGTGATTGTACTATGTCCCGGGCTCCCTACAGACCACAGTACCACTTCTACCCTGGCAGGGCCTGTGTCCCTCGCTTGAACAGGGGTGACTTCTCAGGACTCCCAAGTAGAGCTATGGGAGGGTTCTTTCTCCCAACCTTATCTGTTACTTGGCTGTTGGGAAATTCTGTGCTTAGCCAAAACCACATTGTGCGTAGGCCCCTGTTGCACAGGCCTGCTGGGCTTTCTCAGGGAAGTTACTGAGGGCCGTGTCTTTATTCTCTCATCTTCATTGTGACTACATACAGAGAATCTGTGAGGGAGAGGCTAGGGAGGTGGCTCAGTTGTTCAAGAGTTGGCCTTGAATGCATGAGGACCTCAGTTGGATCCCTAAAACCTATGTGAAAATGCCAAGTTTGATGAGGCCCACATGTAATCTCAGCCCTGGAGAGGCAGAGATGGGAGCTAGGGTTCAATGGCCTACTGGTCTAGATTAATTAGTGAGCTCCAGGTTCACTTAAAGAACTTGCCTCAAAAAAATAAGAAGACACCTGACATTGACCTATGACCTACTCACCCCTTAGATGCAGACTGGCTTCCCGAGGCTACCTGTTGAACGTGGATGTCTAGACCTTTAGGGGTGACTACAGAATAATGCATTCAACCTTCTTGTTTGACTTCTGAGGGTGCCTTGCTCTGCTCTAGGGATAGTTAGGAAGCCCCCATTTGCTGCTTTCTGTGGTAACAAGAGATTTGCCTGTCTCATTCAGTGAGGTTCCTCCCTGGACACCTTTTCTGTATATTTTCCCAGGGTGCCCAGACCCATCAATGACTCCTTAGTATTCACTCCTGGACTTTCCCTTTGTGGGTATCATAGACATCCTTCCAAGTACAGAACCTTCCCATTCTTCCACCCTGGTCTACATTTCCTGTTTCGTGTCCCTTTTCCAAAAGGACAGCTAGATTTTGGATAAAAGAATCTTGTTTGTGTGTTGAAGAGCAAAGTGCTTCTTTTGTTATGTGTATTCTACTTGGGATTTTTCAGGAGATAGTTGCTTGAACTCAAAGATTAATCTCAAAAAGAAGTGGCCATGAGAATAGACATGGTACTTGTCTAATTCTTCATGGCTATATCATTGACAGTAGTTAAAGGCTAAGAAACCCAAGTGTCCGTCACTGCGGAAAAAGAATGATTCGTCTCTACAAGGGAATATTATTCAGCTCTAAAAGGAGCTGTAACATGTGCCATCATTTCAACGAAGCGTCAAGACATTGCTAAATGAAAGTAGCCTAGCACAAAAGACCAAATGCTGCAGGATTCTACTTAGATGAGGTACTGTGAACAGACAAATTCATAGAGGCAGAAGCAGACAGGAACTGGAACATGGGATGGGGAGACATGTTTTTCAATATAAATTTTTCAGTGGAGACATGTTTTTCAATATAAATACTCTCAGTACTTGGTAGAAATGATTACAAAGCAATGTGAATGTGCTTAATACTATAAAAGTATACTTAAAATAGTAAATATGTTTATTTTGCCACAACAGAAACTATTAAAAAAAGAGACAGTGACCAGAGCAGGACCTTCTGGGAGAATAGACTGTCCTTCTGAGCCACCATGCTTACAAGGACTGCACCAATGATGAACCAACGTGGCCCAGTCTCCGGGTGAAGGTCTGGGCAGGGAAGAGGCTACTTCTCATCCAAGTCTCTGGCATAGAGAGGGATGTGGGCGGGCTGGGGCAGGCAAGCCACCCGCACCCTTGCACAGTGAAATGTGTTTCTTGGATGAGAATCCAAGGCAATTGTAGGAGCCCACACAGTGTTTGTTAGGAAGCGAATGCATTCCTGTGCTATTGTCTCTGCCGGAGCCTTGTTGTGGGCACACCCATCACATCCTCCCTCGGGGAGAAGAAGCTGAGGTGCTCCAGCCAGGCTGTGGGAGGCCCGACAGCAACTAGAGAAAGAGCATCCCTAAGTCCCCGGGGAAGGGCCATGGGGCATGGGCATGCTGCCCAAGGCGTGCCCAGGATGGAACCAGGCTGGCTTTTTGGGATGCCACCCAGCAGGGAGAGAAAAGAAGGTGCTGACATAAGGAGCTGTGGGCTGCCTTGATGGGCTGGGAAGGGTGTGCAAGGAGACCACGGCTTTGTGTCTCACTAGTTAGGGTGTCAACCTGAGGCAAGCTGGCCAGCCCTTCCTGACCACCCCAGCTCTCCACCACAGGCTCATCCTGCAGTCTTGGAGAACAGACCCAGCTGCCTCCTACGCTACAGTCAACACTGGCCCTGACCCGGTTGTCAGTATCCTTGGTGCTGGGTGGGCTGGGGGAAGCAGGGGGGAGGTGATACAGGATAAAGACCTTTATAGAGTACACTGGCTACTTTTGCTAGAGACTGGAGCCCATCAGAATGTCCTGATTGGCTGGCTGTGTATCGAGAAGGCCTAAGGCTTGTAAGGACAAAATCAAAGTGTGGAAGAAGGTGAAGGCCAGAAAGGACTAAAAAGGAGATGGGGAAAGGGTTGGAGGTGGAGGATGCCTCAGAGATGGGCAAACACTGTCAGTGGAAGAAAGGAGAGAGAGAGGAAGGAAAAGAACCCCCCCCCACCACCAGCACATGGATCATGGGATGCTGGGCTGGGGACTTCACACAGCCGCCTGCATCCTAGGGGTGCCTTTTAGTTGTCAGAGCCGGTCTAGCCTATGCCTCTGTTGGCTCTGAACCTGCATCACAGTCACAGGAACTGATACTCACAGTAATGACCTTGAGTCATCAAGAAGAGGGTCAATTACGTCTGGCTCTCTCTGTTCAGGGAGACAGATATTCCATCCAAGGAAAGCTATCATCAAAAATGTGCAGTGGGCTGGGAGTCAAGATCTGCCACGCACCAACAGTCACCTAGGGCATGTCACTTAATCATGCTGTGCCTCAGTTTCCTCACCTGGGGATGGGGATAATATCTGCCTCACTGTTTTGAGAGTCAACTGAGATAATATGCAGGCAAGAGCTTTGAAAAGTGCAAAGCCTGATTCAAATGCAAGGTGTTATTATTATGATTACATTTATATCTTTATAAACATATATCTTCCCTGCAGATCCCAACACACTTTGTACCCTCGTGACACTCTTGTGGAGACAGGCAAAGGCCACAGGCATTATTATCTCTACTTAATAGACAGAGAAACCAAGTTAAATGGCTTGCATAAGCCAGACAGACAGCGAGTCTGAGCAGAGCTAGACAGAGCTCAGAGTCCTGGGTCAGCATCCTCTTCCTTAGAGAATGTTTTTCATTTCTCCCAGACTAACATTTCTCCCAGGTAATTTTTAGTTTGTAAGCTGGAACTCATAATTCTTAATTCTGCTGACTGGTGACAACAGCCAACCTGGGCTTTCACAAAATTGAATTGATTTTGCCTGTTCTTTGATTGCTCTGGTTGCTTGTGTTTATTCATCTATACACCCTGTCCTCTCATCCATCTGCTTACCCATCATCCATCCAGCCACTCACCTTTATCTGTTCATTTGCCCACCCTTCTAGCTACACATTGACTCATCCTCTCCTTCATTCATCAATCTTTCCATCCATCCATCCATCCATCCGCACATGCATGTATCCACCTACAACAATATTTAAGGAACAGTCACTGTACATTAACTAAACACAGTGTAAACGCAACTTCCGAGTAAGGAAGACTAGAGAGACTTTTGTCAGGCATATGGGGTTGGGTCATGGGGTGAATGGTGGTAATGGAAAATATTCCAGGCATTTTGCAAAGAAGAATATACACAAGGTAAGACTGATCAAGCAGAGTTCACTAACGCACCAAACAGTGTGCCAAGCTACCTAAAATACTCAGGACTGGGAGTAAGGGAGGGCGGCATGACAAGCATGGCCAGCATCACATACTAACAGGCTGTGCCACTCAGACTGCTTTTTTTTTTTTTAATATCAAAATTCTGGAGAGCCCCTGAAAGATTTTAAATGGGGGACTAGCAGATGATATATGCATTTAACAAAGGTCCTTTATCGCACAGAGTAGAGAATAAACTAGAACCGGGAATCTTGGGCTGGGCTCAGAGACAACAAGCCCAGTGAGAGGCTGCCATGTGAAGTGGTGGTGGCTTGGACTGAGGCAGGATGCAGGGAGGATCATGTCAGCGAGAGAGAATAATAGATTTACAGTGAGTAAAGTGTGTGTGTGTGGGGTGGCACACAGAAGCTGGCCGGCTCCCAGGCTCAAAGCTTGATCAACTTTATAGATGGTAATACATATAGTATATAGGGACAGAGCTAAAGCGGTCAGGGTTAGGAAGGCTGAGTTCACGGTCCGTAGGCATGGTGTTGGAAGGTGACTAGTGGCAGAGGGGCAACCCGGCTTAGCACCCTGGATTAGTCAAGTCAGGCCATAGGTGTGAATGAGGAGACTTGGAGGATGCATGGAATAAGAAGAGAAGGTGAGGGGTCTAACCTCGGAATCAGCATGGCAAGAGGAGAAGGGAGGAGGAACCCCAGGGAAGGAGGAGGTGGGTGGTCCCAGAGCTAAGCAGAGCAAGAGGAAGTAGCGTCATGGAAGCCAAGATTTCCAGGAAGTACAGGTCAACAGGTCAAAGGCTTGGAGAGGTCAAGTCAGATGGACAATGGCCACCGTGCCCTGGACCCAGTGATTAGGAAAGAGAGGGTGACCTTTGCCATGATGACATCAGTGTGTGATACAGGCAGGTAGAAGCTGGGGATCAGGCCTGGAGAATGGGAGAGAGGCCCAAAGTGTAGCTACAAAGAATATATCTCTGCTTTCTTTTACTGGAGATGCCCCCCATTCTCTCCTCAATCTCTCCTCTCCCCGGTCTCTCTAGTTTTCCTTCAGATCCTGTCTATGGAAGAGAAGAAGGTATCAAGAGAAAGAGACAGGAATGTGGGTGGAGGCTGAAGAAACTGCAGCTTTAAAAGGTTCAGATTGGATTCGATTGGACAGAATTAGGAGCAAGTACATGGATCAGCTTTGGATAAGAGAAGGGCTCTCTGGGAGATGGGTGGGGGGCTGCGTAGGTGCCTATGTAGATGAGGCAGGGGCTGCAGCAGGGTCTGTGTGCCTATGTAGATGCCCAAGCTGCTTACCCTGTGAGTAAAGCTACAGAGTTAGCATGCCACATGTTCATTTCTTAGCATTATCAGTCTGTCTGCCTGCATTTCAGATACCCCTGAGATGGGAATTTCTCCTAATATCACTGTCTATTAGTCTAACAAGGAGCCTTGGTAGCGTGGCCAGGGTCAGGTGTTAAGGAAGTGCATGTTTCTACCCTGGCATTCAGTCCACACATGTGCCTGGGGTCTGGCTGCCAGCCTTCTCATGGAGGCAGGCAAGCCGACAGACACCCTGTGGACCAGGCGCCCAGTGGGAATAGCTTCCTTCTTGCTGAACTTGCAAACCTCCGCTACAAAGTAGCCACACTAAATGTCACACGGGGGTAGTGCTTCATCCCACAGCTGGCCCCAGGGAGTGGAAATGTAATCCCGGGCTCTGAGCAGACACTGAATCCCTCTACAGACACCAGAGCCAGGGGCCACACCTCCACACCTCCAGTGGCTCCTCTTGGGGGCCAAACCCTGGTCAGTGGCCTGGATAGGAAAGAGGTCTGTTCAGAATCCCTGTAGCTGTGAATTCCCAGGACCCTGGGGTCGATTGTGGTACACCAGGGAAGTCAACCATGTCTGCAGCCAGCGCCTCGCAGCTTTGCCTGTGGTACTCTTCCCAGACGTTTCTAGAAACTGCTTGTCTTTTCTGTTTTGAGTTACCCAGCATCTACCCCCATCTTGCTTCAAGGGTGGACATGGGACACCAGAGGTAGCTCTCAGGCTTCACCCCTTTTTAGAGGGGGCTCCTGAGTGTCGACACCATCTTCAGGCTCCTCACCTGTAACCTGCTTGACATTTCCAACGCTTGTTTTAGGTGCTCTGAGTACATTTTAAAATCTTCCCACCTTAGTTAGATACAATATAATTTCTCATGCAAGAAGGGCGGAAACCACTGGAGAGGAGGAGGAGGAGGAGGAGGAGGAGGAGGAGGATATACCTGTACTCTGGGCCTCACCTGAGCCTGCCTGCCAACCTCCTCCATCCCCCATCTCCACACAAGGAACAGAGTGAGACTGAGATGCAGTCATGGCAACTGGCACCCCACACACTGCTTTCTGCAGCTGTAGATAAAGACAACAGAGCAGACATTCATTCTCTCAGCTGTCTATTGGGGCAGCTTTGCCTAGGGAGCCAGGCACAGGGGCTATCGCGGACTGTCACCCCTCACATTACCCTCTGAAGAAATGGAATAAACTGTAGCTTGTGTCTGACTCAGCACTGAATAGTTCTCTGAGTCAGGGAGGGTTAAGGCTGGCTGAAGGCCAGGCCTGGGGCTCCGGGTGGGTGGTCAGACTTTGACCAAGTGGGAATTCCTGAGTCTGTCCCACCATGCTGGGACCCTGGGAAGAACAAGGAGAAAATCAGGGCAGTGGAAGGGGGCAGGATGCCCTCTGCCCTTAGCTTTGCCTCCTCCCTGCCCTAGCCCCTGCCTTCCCCACCTCCATCCACCCAAGGCCTGGCCTTGACCTTGCTGGCTTTGCAGGGTGGGTGTGACAGCCTCTGGGTAAAGGGACCTAGCTGCTGCAAAGGCATTTTCCGCTTTCTAAAGTAAACAATCAAACAGGAAATTAATCGAAAAACCCACATCAACGGAAGGTTCAGGTTGTGATTTTCACAGCCCCAGAGCCAGGAAATTCAAGGTTATAGTTCCCATAGCAACTTGTCTCTAGAATGAGTGACTGCTGCGTTGGGATAAGACCTTGAAGAGTCAAGCAGCCCAGTCCTCTACCTCCAAGGAGCATCCCCAGCAGCAAGTCTGAATGCCTCAGGTAGACTATTGAGCTGAAGTGGGCATGATGCATGGGAAAGTTGCAATGCTAGGTATACTCTTAGTGTTCATAGTAAAGGTCTTGTGAGCCGGTGATCATAGATTTCTGGGGGTTTCACACTGTTCTATGCTGTATTTCCATAGTCTATAAAATGGGAAAGATTCTCAGAAAGCCTGCTTCAAAGACTTCTTCCCCAAGTGAGCAGTGGCTGTTCTGTACCTATTCGCATCCACGGCCCCCTGGCTTACTGGCTTACGTACTGTCATCTCCAGCCTATCCCATTGACTTTAACCTTTTCATTATTGACCTTGGATCCATTCCCATGGCTATGTTTCCTGTGAGAAACATCTCATTTGAGTTAGTGACAGTCTCAGAGGCTTCAAAAGCAGCCCCCAAGATGACACTCTCTTTCCTGTCCCTTACCCCTCTGTAGGATCAAATGTACAATATTAAAATATTAGCTTTTTGTACCTTCATGGATCTGGTGATGATAACAAGGTAGTTACTGAACCAGAGGCAAACCTTCTCCCTTCAAGTGGGGGTGGGAGGGAAGTGGGCATCTTGGGTGGGGTTGTCTTTTGTGTGTGTGTACAGAGAGGTCCCCACTTGACAGGAAAGGACAAGAGGGTGTTGGAGCTCAGCCTCTGGAGGAAACAGTCTGGAATCCTTCCCTAACCATTGTACTGCCCTCCTGCTGACATGGCCACTGATAGCCCCTTAGCCTTACCAGTGGGATCCAGAAGAGGGACACTTTCCAAGTTGTAGCTGTAGCTTCCTGGGCATAGGGCCTGTGGCAGAGGGCATCCAGCCACCTGCCCAGCTGCCAGCCTGGCTCTTCAGCCAGCGCCTGAAGTGACTGGGGTTGGGGCAAGCGAGAAGAGGCGCCTGCCCAGGAGACGCAGTGTCTCCCTGATTTCCTAACAGGCTCAGTGCCGTGCCAGGGCCTGATGGGCAGCTCACCAGGTCCAGCCTCACTTGCGAAACTGTCCTTTCCCCTTATGGAATGAGCTTCCTAGTGGTGGCTGTACCGCCATCTAGCCACCCAGGAGTCACTAGGCTGCAAGGGCACCAGCCAGGTCACACCTCCTACCAGCCCTCCACCCCTGGCATTCCTCTGGTCTGCATGTAGCAGCTCAGAGACAGATGCCTCCCTGAGGAGAAAGATGTTCCCTTTCACAACACCAGACAAACAGATTTAATCACTAGAGATGGCACGGAGGGACTGTTAATAGAATCTCCACTTCTCATATCTTAAACCTGAGTGATGAGCCGGTAGCACCCTATAGAGGAAGTGGCCCCTTATGCCTATAGGCCCTAAGTTATAGATGGAGCCAAAATAATATGGTGGGCTGTTTATCTACCATTCCCTGTACCCAGCAGAAAGAAGCTTCTTAGGGATTCTTTGTGGTAGGCCTACATCAACACACTGCAGTCTGTTCTTCCAATGGCAGAGGCCACAGCCCATCTCAGATTCTACACGAATAGAGTAGGAAAGTGATTAACAAGGATCTTGGGAAACAGAAGTAGTCACATGCCGACCCATTCTCCTGCTATGGAGCATGCCAGTTGGAAAGAAAAACCAACCCCATCCCCCTCAAAACTTTATTTAAACTATTCTTCTCCACATGGAAATATTAACTTGCTGCATTTAAGAATGAACAGGCATGATAGGGCATACTTTTAATCCTGGCACTTGGAAGGCAGAGGCAGGCAGATCTCTGTGTGAGTTCCAGGTCAGCCTGCTCTCCACTGCAAACTTCAAGAGAGCCAGGGCTACACAGTGAAACTCTGTCTCAAACATCATCATCATCAGCAACAACACCCAAAACCATAAATGCCTGTAGCTGCCTGGATCCTAATCGGGGTGTAGTCTTCCTGTGATGGAACAGGTATGGTGGCAGAAGTCACACTGTGAGGGCTGTCCCTGGGTGACAGAGCCCAGCTGGCTCCTTGGTGTGTAAAGAAAGTCACTAAGGAGAAATTGGGAGGGACAGCCCGGCTGGGGACAAGTAAGCTCTGTTAACATTGAGAGAATAACAGGGCCGTGCTAAAGGCGTAATTAGCCTTGTGCAGATACCCAGCAGAAAGGCAGACAGGCCTAGGCTGAGAAGAGGGCCTGAGGCCACTTGGGGACCTCAGAAGGGATTCAGTGAGTGCTCTGCCAACTCCCAGAGACCTAGAGATAAGAGAATTTAATTGGCACCTGGAAATTTGTTTGGCTTTCGAGCCTTACCCTTAGCAGGGTAGAAATTTAATAATGGGGCAGTGCTATCACAGTTGGGATAATCTTTTCAGATGACTAATCCTCGAATCAATACTCTGTGCCTTCTTTCTGTGTTCAACTGACTGTGTCTCAAGAAGACAAAGTGCTTAGCTTGGCATTTCCTGACCACTTCTGTCAGGTCAGGGCTTGCCTCTCCTTCCCCCTCTTCCAGACCGCTTTCTGGTCAAGCTCATCTGGTCACAGGCCTATGGAGCTGTCCTGTCCTCACCTGCCTCCAACTTCTCATTGTCGTCCCTCTGCTGAGCACACCTTCTTCCGTCCTGACTCCACTTCCAGATTCCTCCCGCTTCCCTTCCTTTTTCCTTCTCTCTCTTTTCCCCCGTTCCTTGAAGTCTTCCCAATGCCTCTTGTACTGTCCTTGGCCAGAGGCCACTATTCATGCTCCTGGAGGCAACTATGTAGTTTCTCCTGGCCTCTGGTATCTGCAGAGGCTGGATTTCTTCACACTGTTCATCATGGGTTTGTGCCTACCTGGTCTTCTTAGAAGATTAGAAGATGCTCTGAAGAGAGCTTGTACTGCTGGAGGCAAAGCTACTCCAGAGGGTCCCTCAGTGACCAAGAGGGTTAGAGTATGGTAGATTTCGCCTTCAACTTCTTCACAGATAGGAAAGTATCTATCCATCCATCTATCCCATGGATCTACCTTTCTACCCAACCATCCATCCACCCATCTACCTACTCACTCATTCATCCATCCTCCCATCCATCCATCCATCCATCCATCTACCTACTCACTCATTCATCCATCCTCCCATCCATCCATCCATCTATCCATCCATCCAATAAAGAGGCCCAGAGTCCAGGAGAAGGGTTTGGAAGTTATAAAGGAAGACTGACTGATCTTAATCCTAACTCAGTCATTCACTTAGACTGTACAATTTTGTGGTTACATCTGATCTGTAAAGCAGGCATGGCAACATTCTCTTCCCTTGTGGATTGCTGCAGGGGTGAAGATGGACACTCCACATGAAGCAGTTGGCCCAGTAGCTATGTACAGCAAACTCAGCTACACCACTGGCCGCTCATCACTAAGTGGACCTCATGGGGCAAAGGATGATGGTGTGATGACAGCAGAACTGTCTCACCTGTGTGGAGGAGATGGCTCAAGGAAGTCTTCCCAGGGAGAGTCCTTTCTGAGGAGAGCAGGAAAGAATGAGAAAAGAGAGTGTTCTAGGCAGGGAGGCTCCCCTCACACCTCTACAGTGTTGGCAGAGGAGATGGAAACAAGATGGGGGGAAGGGGAGGGGAGGGTGGTTAGAACACTGGTTAGTGACTCAGGTGGAAGGTACTGTGGCCTACCTGAGCCATAGAGAGAGAACAAAGTGACTTAAGATAGCTGCAAAAGTAGTCCACAGGCCCTAGGATCTGGCAGGTTCAGGATGGGAGGGGTGAGAGACAGTCACAGCTTTGGGCTTAGACAGCCAGAAGTAGGTGGTTCTTCCCTGCAAAGAGGTACTGAGGTGGATCCATTAGGTGTCAGAAATCAGAAAGGGTCTGTGGACAGGCCAGGGTGTGGGGGCTAGGGAGATAGATGGGCACATGATTGATAGTACAGATCTGGAGGTGTGTGGACCGTCTGGAGGAGCTACTGATCCTAAATAGCTCCTGGGACAGTATCTTCTGAACCACTGAGGCTATGGCTGCCTGTCCCTCGGCCATAGACAAGTCTCTAGTCAACTCTCCCATACTGCACTGTGTGCCCTTTGGCTGAGAAGGTGATCTATACACTGTGATCCTGTCTAAGGGTGCATCCATGAGTATGCATACACTCTGCCTGCCTATGCCCGGACTCCAGATGTGACCAGAAAGAACCGTAGCTTCAGGGAGACACAATAATCAACTTTATTCCTTTTCCTCTCCATGTTGGAGGGCAGTTGGGAAGTGACAGGCATCTGAGAACCAGGAAGGAGAAGTCAGGGAGAAGGCCCGCCTAGCCTGAGCAGGGGCTCCATGGACCACCACTGAAGCTGTCTGGAGAGAGCATCAGGCCTGGTCACTGGAGTGTGGGGCTCAGGAGTGGTCCTGGCTGGAGAAGCAAAGGAAGGTCTCTGGGATAAAGGAACCTCCAGGGTACCAGAGGTCCTCAGCCTATGGGTCATTTAGACCAGGGGTGCCCAGCCTTAGGTGACTGACATTTGTGTGATAGAAGTCACTGTTGTGGTGGCGTCTATGCAGAATAGACTACTCTATAGCATTTCAACTTCTGTCCACCAGATACCATTAGAGATCCTTAGTAGTGTCAACCCCCAAATATAGCTAACCCTTACCAAATACTAATAGCTGAGACCCACAGCTGCACATGGAACAATACCCAGTACACCCTTTTGGGCTCTGCTTTTCATAGGGGCATTTGGTCTACAGAGCTAAGAATGGCTTTCACATTTTTAAAAATGTGTTCTTCTTCCCTTTTTTTTTTTCCTTTATTTTTTATGTGCCTTAGTGTTTTGCCTGTTGCATGTGTCTCTTTGTGAGGGTGTCAGATCCCCTGGAACCAGGATAACAGACAGTTGTGAGTTGCCATGTGGGTGCTGGGAACTGAACATGGGTGGGTCATCTGAAAGAGCAGCCAGTGCTCCTAACTGCTGAGCCATCTCTCCAGCCCAGCTTTCACGTTTTTAAATGGCTGAGAAAAATGCATTTGGCTACACCATAAAAATTATACAAAAATCAAATTTCAGCGCCCATAAAAAATTGTGCTGAGATAGTCATGCTTATTCATTTACATTTCATTCACAAGGCGGGCATGGTGGCGCATGCCCGCAGTCCTAAGGAAATCGAGGCAGGAGGGTTGTTAGTTTAAGTTCAGCCTAGGCTGTATAGTGGGTCTATACAAAACAACAATGATGATAATGATGAGATCTAAAGTGCATCATCAGCTTGTGAGCTGAAGCCAAAACAGTCCTGAGGCATTGGTTAATATAAAAATATTGTAAATATAATATAAAAATATATTAAATATTATAAATATATTAAAAATATAATATAATTTATCCAAAATGCTTGGGATCAAATGTATTTTGGTTATCTGAGTATTTTTCTTCCTCTTCTTCCAATTTTTAAAGTATTTCATATCCCTGAGTTATCTTGGGAATGGAACTCAAATCTCAACATGAGATTCATTTATGTCTCATATATACCATATAGATGCACAGCCTGAAGATAATTCTATATAGCATTTAAAATAATCTGATGCATAAAATAAAGTTTTATAGCATGAAATTTTCCATCTGTGATTTCATGAAGGTATACAAAAAGTCTAGGAATTTAGAGTACTGTGAACTTTCAGATAATGGATGTTTAACATGGATGTCGGATTTAACAGGGATTAGGCTGTTGGCATGGTGGGGCAGAAGCCACCCAGGGAGACAGCATGTAAGGAGATTGCACTTTTGAAAGTTCTAGCTCTATAGAGGAGAGCTGAGGGGCTGCTGCTGGAACAGGGTGTGGGATTAAGAGGGAGTTTTCCTCCTCTTGAACTCACTGATGTGAAAAAACTACCACAGAGGGGATGTATGTGATATAAGAGGTAAGACAAAATCATGAGGGAACCCTGGGAGGAGCAGGAGGAGGAGGAGGAGGAGGAGGAGGAGGAGGAGGAGAAGTAGTAGTAGTAGCAGTTTGGTTACCCTGGAGTTGGGGCCATTACCCTGGTGGACAGACTACTCAAACCAGGCAGGACCTGGACAGGTCTGCTGGAGCCATCAGGAAGCCTGGCCAGTCTGTGGGCTCTGTAAGAGAATTAAAGCCAGCCGAGGCTATGCAAGCAGACTTAGATAGCATCTTGGGGTGGGAAGAGACACACTTAAATCTGGCTTTAGGATTATTTTAAAATCTTACACTATTATTTGCGTTTATGTATAAACGATTTTCTTCAGCTCTGTGCTAACTTGGTAGCGAAATTATATAGAGAGTCTGCAAAGGGGTGATTTTATGACATCTTTTAACTTTTTCTCAGTTGGACATCTTTGAGAAGACTTTTTATTTAAATGCAAAGACTTTTTATTTAAATGCAACACATGCAAAAATGTGCTCAAATTCTAAGTGTTTAGATGGATTTCCATAAAGAGAATGTCAGGTCAAGAAATAGAACCAGAGTCGCCCTTAGAGTCAAGGAGCCCTCCCCATAGACCACTGCTGCCTGCTGAGGCTGGAGCCTGGCCCTGCATTTGGAAATCACGGCTCTATACTGAACTGAGGCAAGCCCAGGAATGCTAGGGGCTGTGGAGGCTAGTCCTTGCCGGGCATCGGGTTTTCTAGCCCCACCTGTTCTCAGCTACTCTGCTGAGGTGTTTTCTTCCTGGAGCATTATCAGATTCTGGGAATTGGTGGCGCAAGGAAGGAGTGAGTTTTAGTCCCGGTATTTCTGTCTGATGACAGAAATTCAGATCGGAATGAGACTGCTCTAATGTGCTCAAGGACACATGGCTGGGAGGGCATGAAGCCAGTGCCTCTCAAGTCACTATGAATTTATTTTATTTTATTTTTTTAATGCCGGGAATGGAAGCCAGGTGTTACACGTGTGAAACAGGTGTTCTACCATCGAGCTACACCACTCAGCCCCATGTCTGACTTTCTTGGCAACACTAACCCTTGGAAACTAGCTACCTCTCCCAGAAAAATGCACACACACAGGTTCCCAGATGTTTATATCCAAATTCAGTGGGTTCCCAGAACCTGAGGGCAACACTAGAGTACCAAGTATGTGGGTTTAACACCTTCTCACGCTAAATAAATCATCAGTGGAAATGCTTCAGGAGCATGGAGGGTGACTTCTCCATAGGGTCATCAACACAGTGATGGCTTCCTTTGTCATCAGGAAGATTATGTGCCTTATGAACAACTGAATGGTTAATGGATAAATCAGGATGATCAATAAAGATACAATACTCTTCTCTACCATGTGTCACACTTGACAAGTTGGGCTTTTCATTTTTTCAAGAGCTAGGAAGACAAAATGCCTTCCCCCGACTTTACTGATGGAACAACACTTTCCACAGGCCCCAGATAACACCAGCAGTGTGGGTTCTTCAAGTCCTGTTAGTCTAACCATCTGTGGTCTTCGCTCACTTGGGCCCTCCTCCCAGAGGGCGCTTTCAGCCTCCCTCTGGGTTCTGCCCTGCAGATCCCCACAGCTGGCCAGCGTTTCTCATGAAGACAGTTCAGTGTACCCAGCTTTACTTGTGGGAAGTGACTCACCAGAGCCCTGCTATACTTGGGACTCCGGGGACACATATACACTTCCTGTGTCTCAGATAGAGCTCTGGGCAGTGTGAGCTGGCAGGGCAGATCTCTGACAGTCACTCCAAACAGATAAAAAAAAGAAGAAGAAGAAGAAGAAGAAGAAGAAGAAGAAGAAGAAGAAGAAGAAGAAGAAGAAGAAGAAGAAGAAGAAATCATCAAGTTCTGCATCTCTGGGAAGAAGAAGTCACTGCCTGGGTGTTCACATAACAATTCTGTCACTTGGGCCTTAGGTTTGTCATCTATAAGACAGGGGTGGAGGCTGGACTGGATTACAGTACCAGGATACAGTCCTTTGAGCTAAAGCATCTGTATGCCTGGAAACCTGTAAAGGCTCCCTATGACAGCAATTCTCAGTTTAATGTGTAGCAAAACCCTGAATGGGGGATTTCCCAGTTGAGAACCACAGATCTAGATCACAGTTGGTAGACTACAGCCACCATGCAGATCTGGCCAAGGCTTGCTTTTTCACAGTTCATGAGTTAAGAATAGTTTTTATATTTTTAAATAATAGGGAAGAAATTTAAAGTCTTCCTCCTTCAAAAGACAATGCTATGATACATACAAATGATCCACAATTCAGCTTTCAGTGTCCATAAGTGAGGTCTTTGGAAGCACAGCATCAGTTCAAGATGCTCTTGACCAGGGCAGTGACTTGTCATATTTTTTTTTAACTTTATTTATTTATTTATTTGCCTTGGTATTTGCCTGGCACTGGAATTACAAACAGTTGTGAGCTGCCATGTGGGTGCTGGGAATCGAACCCTGGTCCTGTGGAAGAGCAGTTAGTGCTCTTAACCACTGAGTCATCTCTCCAGCCTCGACTTGCTATATTTCAAGGCACAGGAATATGGCTGGACTTTATTATGCCCGTTGGCCCACAAAGTCTAAAATGTATTTACTATATAGTCTGTTGTTCTGTGTGTTCTATTGGTAGGCTGATCTGTGGGAAGGAGAAGGGAGGGGAGAGGGAGGGAGAGGAGGAGAGGAGAAAAAAAAATGAAGTGGGGGGGGGAGAAGAGCCTGCTGTGCTCTGAGCACCCCTTAGTGTTCTGCATGTGGCTGTCCCGAAGGTGATCTTGAAGGCTTCTATTAAGCAACCAAGACCTGATGATGCCTATATGCAAACCTGGAATCTCACTTCTAGAGTAGGGGCCTTGGGAGGAAGTCCCCTGCCCTGCCCAGAGGACAAGATTCAGGCAGCTAGACAAATTTTAATTCACATGGGGTTTTCTGGGTAGGCTGGCTAATGCCATTCCCTACCCCTTTCAAATAGCTGGCTACCCTTTTCCTTCAGGGGCACCCACTTTTCTCACCTCTCCTTCCTCTACATGAACATCCCTGGAAGGGTCACTTCATACCTCCTGACCCTTAAAATCAAATGGCTATGGCAGGAAAAATCCATGGGTGTGAGCAGGAGTATGACCAGGTGAGTGAGACATTTAGCAATCATCTTCAAGGGAAAGGTAAGAGGCCACCATTATTCCCCAGACAGCAGCCGCCCTCCCAGGCCTCCTGCTTACAGGGTTAGCCAAGCAAGTCTCAACTCCAGCCCCGGGATTCCAGGTATTTCCCCAGCCGCACCTCATCTAATTGCTTTCCAGTCAGCTAATCCCTGGCCACGCCCTCAGCTCCAGCCAGGCAAGGCTCTTCAGTGTGGCCGGCAGAGTTTCTGAGACTTCCCATGGCGCTGGGCCAAGCCCAGGAAAGCCTCTGGACTCCCCTTGCCCAAACCACATCCTCCCTGCCCTTCTCCACACCTCAAACCCTCCTCTGACTACCATTTCCAAACCAAGCAGAACAGAGGCCAGCCCAGACTCAAAGCAGCAGGGCCGGTCATATCCCGCTCTGGGCGAAGAAGCAAGGGCCAAAGGAGGGATTGAACCTACAGTTCTTGTGTCTGGACTAATTGTTTTAAGCAGGGCTTCAGCCTTGATTCGAGGATAATTAGTTACTGCATGCGTGTTTGCGTTTCCACAGTGTTTACACTTCCTGAGTCTAGCTTTCCACCCTGGGAAACCAGATTCAGCAAATACATCTATGTTTTAATACCTCTGAGCAAGGGAAAAGATCTTAATTACAGAAATGTCACCCTGAGTAATCACAGGGCAGCGGAAGAATGGGCCAGTTGTACCCATAGGGGGCGTAGCAGGGAGCCACTGGCAGCTGCTGGCATTGACGGTGGGGTCTGCTCTGAGCCCTCCATGAAGTGGATCCCAGTTAGGGCCCTTCTCCCTTCCTATATTTTCTTCCCATTTGGTCCATCAGGGTTTGGAGGATTGCTTTTTGCAGACCCAGAACCCCCCTCCACCCAGAGCTGGCTGTAAGCTTTGGGGTTCAGCTCTTACAGCTCCCCTTTTCTGCTGGGTGCTCAGAAACAGGGAAGCAGTAAATAGTACTTTTGTGACTTTTAGCATCCAAAACTTTTCCAAGAGCCTGAGGATTCCAGGAGCTAGCTAGCTCCATACCTGTGCTGGCCAGAACCATAGCTACCAGCTGCATGTGGTCTGAGCACTTACAAGGTGTCTGGCCCAAACTGAGCAGTGTCCGCACAGTAAAACATGCACTAGGTTTCAAAGACTTAGCCTGGGCTACAGAGCAAGGTTCTGTCTCAACCAAGAAAAAGACAACAACAAAAAATTCATCAGTAACTTTTACTATTGGTTACCTCGTGTTGAAATTATAATTATTTGGATACCATTGATAATATAAAATTTTATCTGCCCCTCGCATTTGGGGAACTTTAAATATGTCTACTAGAAAATTGAAAATCCCACATGTGGAGACAGGCTGAGATTCCGTGGGATTGGCGAGAGCTAGGATGCTTCCTTCTCAGCTTGTCTGTGTTTACCACTGTGGCGTTTTCTCCCAGCCAGTTCAGCCTCCCACTTTCCTGCTCCTGAGCCAGGGGTACCCCCCTCACATCTCTTTATGGTAGGAATACAAGAGTGGAGCTTGAGGCCCCCGGGATCATCATGTCCAGCTGACACTTGACCCCTCCCCTTGGGGGGATTTCCCTCGGAAGATTCTCCGATGCTCTATTGAGTCTCTCTGTTCTCTCCTATGAGCCTGGTTCATGGGATCCTGACTTTGGGCAGATGAATTAGATTTCCCATCTCCCAGGAAGTTTAGTGGCGTGATGCTGAGAGAAGGCTATCTAAATGGAGCCGGATGCGGGTCTGAATACAGAGAGCTGGGCTGAGGGATCTTTGGCCCTGGTTTACTTTGTGTCCTGTTCGCTCAGTTATTTTGTTAGTTTCTTCACTGAATATTTACCGAGTACCTACAGTAGTATGTGAGGCGCCACTGAGGACATACCTGTGAATAGACACATTTCCTGTCCTTGGAGTTCCCAGAGCAGAAAGCAAACAGATTAACAAAACCTGAGGTAACAGCAAACACTGTCAAGGCTATGAAGAGAAAGCCGGCAGGCTGAGAACAGTGACTGGTAGCCAACTGGGATATGATGAGTGCAGTCAGGACCCTTCCCAGCAACAGAAAGCTAACAGAGACCAGAATTCCTAGAGAGCAGGCCCATTGCCTGAGAGAGCATGTGCAAAGGCCCTGAGACTTACTTTCTGGCTGTCCTTCACCTTAGTTTTTCTTACTAAGAAACACTTCGGTCCGCTAAAGGGATCCCCTCATCTCTCTTCACTTTTCGGAGGTGGGCTATCCCTCAGACAAGGAATAATAGAGAGAGAGGAAGTCGTTTGTAATTAGCAAACCTACTAAGGTTCATGCACATTAAATTCTGTGCCTGACAAGGTCCCCGAAGGCCAATGAGGACAAGCTGCTAGAGTGCCTTGGCTTCAGCTCTTCCGTCTGGTATACTCCCCTCTTGCCAAGAACAGGCTGCACCTTGAAGCTTATTCTTCCAGGGCCTGCCACAGGCCGGGAAGTCACAGCCTTGTGCCTTACTAACCCAGATCTAGCCAAAGGACCTGGATTCTACTTGGGTCCAGGTAGACAGGAGGAGGGATGGTTCCTGGGTGTCTCTCTTAGGAAGACACATGCTCCCTATGCTGTTTCTGTCCCATGGTGGGGATGGTATAAGTGGAGTGGCCTCAGCTCAGGCTGACTGTGAACTGTGAGTCTGCAGAGCTAGTGTAAGCTGAGACCTATCACAGGTCACAGAGTGACTATCAACTGTGCTTCAGGTACCAACAGCTCTTAGCATAGGGGTCGGCTTCCCTGCCTCTGAGAACCGGCTGGGCCCACTCCAGGTCACCATGATCTAAGATACGGCAGCATTCCTTCAGGCTGTGCTCAGCCTACAATGACTCCATCTTATGAAGCCACAATCCTGACCTGAGTTACTCCATTTTGGGGATGAGTGCCAAGGAAGACTGACTCCACGTCTTGTTTACACAAATAAATAACTACCACTTGCCAAGCCTCGAGAACTATAAACCAATAAAGATTAGTTAGTGCCCATCAATAATGACACAAAACTGTATTAAATTGACATTGGAAATACCAAGTGCACGAGCGTGTCAGTTACCCAGATGTACTACTCCTTTCCTGAGAAAATAGAAGAATTCTTGAAGATGCAATGTCCCAGGACACTGAGGAGTTACCTCAGTGTCACTCATCGTAACCCTTGTTCAGGAGAATTACTACAGCTCAGGGCTCCTGTCTCTGGGTCTTACTTGGGTGTAGTTTCTTCTGCCCCCAACAACTCATTCTGCTTTAAACTGGTCTGTCACTGGAACTCACATCTGACATCTTTGAGCTCCAAGCCCTCTGAAAGGTTTTGGCCTTTCTTAGCTGTACCCTAATCTTTCTCTGAGGGGTAAGATGTGATCTGAGAGCTGATGTTAGCAACTAATAATATCGCAATTAAGGGCTGGGCAATTGAGAAGAGCATTTGTTGCTCTTGCAAAGGACCTGGATTTGATTCCCAGCACCCACATTGGTAACCTCAATTTCATGAAATCCAACAGGCCCGCATGGGGGACACATACATGCATGTGGTCAAAACATTCATAAACATGATGTAAAATAAGTAAATCTAGAACGATTTTTAAAAATCAGAGTAAAGGAACCTAACATTACTAATGGTTAATTAAATGAAACCAGAACTATGTGGCAAATTGTAGTCAATAGTGTAGCTAATGATTTTATTTAATTTAATAAATTAATTAATAATTTGAAAAGTCACAAACATATCCATATAAGTTTCTAACATAGACTCATGACAACTTCCTCTTTTCAGACCCCCTTATTATTGTTTTTTTTAAAGATTTATTTACTTAGTTTAAATAGATGAGTGCTCTATGTGCATGTATGCCTTTATGATAGAAGCAGGCATCAGATCCCACTCTAGATGGTTGTGAGCCACCATGTGGTTGCTGGGAATTGAACTCAGGACCTCTGGAAGAATAGTCAGTGTTCTTAACTGCTGAGCCATCTCTCCAGCCCCACTTATTATTATTATTTTTTTTAAATATAGCTTGCTTCTTGTTCTCTCTCCCCTCCCTCCCCGCCTTTCCCCTCTCCCTCTTCCTATCCCCCCCTCACTCCCTCAGATAATTTCTCTGTGAACTGCCCTCAGAAAGCATCCCTGCCTGACACCCTAGTGTCCCCAGATCTGTTGAACTGAAGAGATCCTGCCATTAGCCTACTGGTAGGGGGTGAGAGTCATCCATGTGTGGTTTTAATTACCCCCAAAATTTACACATTGAGACAGATTCAAGCACATGTATCTCTGAATGTCTGTGTCTTGTACCTACATTCTAACAAGCTAGAATCCCACCCTTGAAGTCCAGCTAAGCTAAGGAAACATCTAGAAAAATCCATGCCTCCTTTTAGCTTCTCCTCCTCTTGGCCTGACTTCAGCTGGCTTTGCAGAAGCGGGATGGGGGTGCTCTTGAAGTTCAGACATTAATTACCAAGTTAGAATATTTTTCAAATTACAAGGCATGGCCCCAGGAGACAAAAGGCTGGGCGGAGCGGGAGAGGGAGGGCAGGGGAGGCTGTCACCGAGATGGGGGAGGGGGGCAGGGAGGAGCTGAGGCTGGGTGAGCAGATACCCTGGTCCCCGCTTCATCTCAAGGCTAATAATACCCACTGCAGAGGGAGAACACCCAGACTAAGAACAGAGACTTGCAGCCTGACCAGAACTGACGCAGGACTTCTCCTGACTATGAGTGGAAAAGTTCTAAGCGCTCCATGTCCCCCCTCCCCATAGGAGCTCTTATTGTTTTTCACAAAGGAAGAAACACCAAACCGTTGTCCAGCTAGGTGATATGGAGCTGAGAACTCTCTAGAAGGGACTTGGAAGGGCAATGGTCACAAGTGCTCTGCCACTCAACTTGACTTAAAAATGCCCAAGAGTTGGTGAAATTAGGAACGTTCTCCCATCATAGGGTTTGTTCATTTTCCATTTAGTCACAGGCATTCTGTGTTTCAGAGAATATTCCCAACGCTGCCTCACCCAACTTTCCAGAAGCTAGCCTCTCGTGACAGCCTCCTGCAGCCATACTGAGCTTAGAGTGTGCTGGCCATCTCTGAAGTTTGAAGACTATTTAAAAATGGTTCTGGGGGCTGGAGAGATGGCTCAGCGGTTAAGAGCACCGTCTGCTCTTCCAGAGGACCCGGGTTCGATTCCCAGCACCCACATGGCAGCTAACAACTGTCTGTAGTTCCAGTTCCAGGCAAACACCAAGGCAAATAAATAAAGTTTAAAAAAAAAAAAAAAAAAAATGGTTCTGGAGTGGGACTGCTTTCCCTTTGAAAACCAATGTCTAGTTGGAAGCTGGTATTCTTATAACTGCAGACTCTCCATCAGATCCTGTGTTACCACGGTTGCTAAGGGGAACGCTGGCTTCAAATTTCACATTGCAGTGTGCTCAGTCTGGCTAAGGAAAGCACAGAACAGTTATGGGGTGGGGGTGGGAGTGGGGGAAGGCTGGTGGGCTGGGTAAGAGACTTCTGCTTTATTTTGAGGCCACCTCAAAGGCACTGCCTCTGTGTGTGGATGGGAATGTTTGGTGGGGTGGTGGGGATGTTCTGCACAGATCATATCATACCATGAGTGACTGGGATATATGAGCTAAGCAAAAGAGGGGAACGAATGGGTGGAGAGGGGACTAAATATGTGGGGGTTACTTCAGTAGGGTTCCAGGAAGGGCTGCAGTCGACTAAATCACAGCTTCGAGGATGGGTAATGGTGGTGCATGTGTTTAATCCCAGCACTCTGGAGGCAGAGGCAGGCCCATCTCTGTGAGTTCAAGGCCAAGCCTTGTCTATAGAGTGAGCTGCGGGACAGGCTGCAAAGCTACACAAAGAAACTCTTGTCTTTAAAAAAAAAAAAAAAATCAATCAAGCAAGCAAGCAAGCCACAATAATACAAAAGAGTATAAGGTCATTCTTAGCTACATAGTGAGTTAGAGGCCATAGTGAGGCCCTGCCACAAACAAACAAACAAACAACAAAAATCAAGAAAGAGCATAGGATTCTAGAGTCTGTGACAGGTAAGACTTAGCCCCTAGGTAGCAATGGAAGAACAAAATGATTTAAAGTGATTGGGAAGGGGTTGTAAACCATTACAATATGTCAGAGGACAAGTCCAGGGAGTAGATGCTGATAGTCCTGGGTAGCTTTTCAGTATGCTATAAGAACTGCAAACTGCCAGGTTTGGCCTCAGATTGATCATGGAGTCCCTCACGGTGGAGGTAGGGCATTAGCCAGGAAGAATTGCCCATAGATATACAATGGGCAGTGTGTGTCTGAAGGGGTATCACGTCTGGCACTAGGGGCCTGGATGCCCACTTAGAAGCATGGTCTCCTTCAGTGGCCTCTTGAAGTAAACCACTTCTCTTGAATCATGCCTTAGATACAATCTGCACCATAGCAACACGTTATGACAGGTCATGGTAGGGTTGCCACACGCCACTTGCTTTTCATAAATGTCTGGCTTACTTGAAGCCTTAAAGCCAACCCAGAACATTCCCATGCTACATAAAAGAATCTTGAAAGTCTGAACGCTGATAGATTAAAACCCTACAGCCAGGAACTTCTGCTGCTGAGATTCAAACTTGGGTCTCAGCACTCAAGGCCAGGCACTCCCATAATGCTTTTAGCTGGTCTGTAGTTGCTCACTAAACGCACCTGGGATGTGAATGCTCCTGTTACTTGACCATGGCCACAGACCAGAATCAACTTGGAGAGCCTCCATCCCTACAGCCCAACCCCATCCCCAGGAAGTTTGGTTTACTGGGTGAGGGAGAGGGACAAGGGCCGACTAGGGAATTAGCAATTTTGTAAATCTTCCAGAGGTACAGGGTGAAGATCATTTCCCATGGCTCCAGCCAATAAATCTCCCCTCCCTTAGGGGAGCCCAGAGCACAGCCTACCTTTGCTTCTTCAGGCCTCTGCTAGGCTGCCAAGCAGTTCCATCCCCTGCTCTGGGGAAGTCAGGAGTGGTCTTGGCAAGGGGCCCTTGAAGAATATCCTGCCTTAGCTGAGTCTTTCTACCCACGCCCACTTCATCTCGGTCTTTTCCGAGGTCAGATTTCCCTGGAGCCAAAACAATGTGAGCAATTGAATGCATGCTCACGCACAGAGTTCAAAAAGTGTCTCCCTCATTGCTGCACAGAGCAGTTTCATTTCCCGATGAGCCTGACTCGCTGGCCTGGGTTCTCCCACTGTCTGTCTGCCCTATCTAGCTTGCTGATTGCTGGGTCTGGGAATGGGGGCTCTTCCCTTGAGAGCCACTTTCCACAAGAAAAACACAGAGGGACGGGTGGAGGGGAAGACTGTTAGGACTTGGAAGGTAGTTCAGAGGTACGAAAGATTCCTGGCCCCCAACTCCTCCCCTGCTCCACTCCTGACCCACGTCTATGGTTGTAGGATTCTAAAGAGGGCAGGAGGTGAGTTACCGGTAGAGACGGGCGGGAGAGCAGTGGACGAGAGAGGGAAGGTAGGATGGGGGGGGAATGAAAGAAGCGGGGAGAGGCAGGCATAAAGCTTGCCTGAAAAATTCCCCTGCCACAGGAATTTCCAACAAAGCTAGCTCTTCAAGGAAGGGGCCCAGAGAGAGGCAGTTAACAGTCGCCCAAGGGAGTCTAGAAAGGAAAGGCAGGACAGTGAGTCTTGAAGGGTTATAAATGGAGGGTGTAGGACCAGCCAGAGTCTGCCAGGATGGCCCAGAGAAGCTAGCTGCGATGGGTGTGTGTGTGGGTGCCCCACGCTCCAGCTCCATCAGTCACTGGAACTTCCTGTGTGTGGAGCCCTCATGGTCAGTTTGGCTGAGGATCTAGGCTGGGTATTCTGAGTGCTGGTAGAGCTCACAGGGCACCTTGCAATTTGTTTCTTCTGGAATCTTTTTACAATGTTTCTTTATAGTTCTCCGTGTGCAAGTCTTTTACTTCATTAGCTAAGTTTATTCGAAGCATTTTATTCTTTTTAATGTGATTGTAAGTGGGATTGTTTTCCTAATTTCCTTCCTTCCTGAATTATTAGTATATAGAAATGCAAGCAGATTTCATATTTGATTTTATATCATATGTCTTTATTGAATTTGTTTATTTTATTAATTTATTTATCTTGAGACAAAGTCTAGCCGTGTAGCCTTGGCTGGTCTAGAATTTGCTATGTAGATCAGGCCGGCTTCAAACTCACAGAGATCTACCTGCCTCTGCTCTTGAATGCTGGGACTAATGGCATGTGCCCACATGTCTGCATTGAGGCAGATTTTTTTTCTTTAGAATTTTTGATTCAGTCTTGCTGTATAGTCTGGGCTGTTCTTAAGCTCATTATCCTACTGATTCAGCTTGTCCGGTGCTAAGATCACCAGCGAGAGTCACCATGCCTCACTAAATGTTTTATATATAAGGTCATGCCATCTGTAAATATGGACA
This sequence comes from Sigmodon hispidus, assembly GCA_004025045.1. Taxonomy (NCBI): domain Eukaryota; kingdom Metazoa; phylum Chordata; class Mammalia; order Rodentia; family Cricetidae; genus Sigmodon; species Sigmodon hispidus. The sequence goes on along the minus strand of PVIH01014249.1, from coordinate 9,386 downwards.
GTTTAACATCTTCCTTTTGGACTTGGATGCCTTTTATTTCTTTCTCCTGTCTAATTCTCCTGGTAACCTCTAGGACTATACTTAATATGAGTGGATAGTGCACATCCTCGTACTGTTTCTGATCTTGGATTGGAAGGTTCAGTACTGTGAAAATACCTACTCCAACCAAAGTACTACAAAGGTTCAATACAATCCATGTAACAATCACAGTCACCCAAGTTTTCAAAAATAATAGAAAATTCTAAAATTCAACTGGAACCACAAAATTCCCCAAATAATCAGGTAATCTTGAGTAGAGAATAAAATTAAAGGTATCATAGTCTCTGACTTCAGAATATATTACAAAGCCACAATAATCAAAACAGCATGGTATAAAACCAGACTTCTAAATTTTTATGGAACAAAACAGATAGGCTGGGAAAAAAGCTACATACCAACCAATCCTCAGCAAAGGGGAAAGACAGTCTCTTCAGTAAGTGGTGCTGGGAAAACTCACATGCAGGAGTATGAGATTGGACCCTACCTCACCGTACATGAATAACAACAGACATTAAACATTTACATGCAAGACATTGAAACAACTATTAGAAAACATAATAAAAAGGTGTTTGTCACTGGGCAGTAAGTTTAGGATATGATCCCATAAATACAGGCAATGAAAGCCAAAGAGCAGGTCTGACTTTTGCATCTGGCTTTCTATCTCATTTTGTGATCTTTGCCATGATGCCATCCACCATGATGTGAACAGTTGGCAGAATGATGCCATCCATTATGGTGTGACATGGCTGGCAGAGTGATGCCATCCACCATGGAGTGAATGGCTGGCAGAGTGATGCCATCACCATGATGTGACATGGTTGGCAGAGTGATGCCATCCACCATGGTGTGACACAGTTGGCAGAGCTGGTACTGTGGTGTTTGGATTTGTAGCCCCTAAAAACTGTTAGCTAAACAAATCTTCCTTTTAAAAAATAAAACAGTCAGCATCTGGCGTAACAGCAACAGAAACCACATGAATTCCTCAGGTATCTAAAAGAGTCAAAGTCATTGAGTCAGACAGTAGCACAATGGCTTCCAAAGGCTGGAGGAATGTGAAGTGGGTAGTTATTTGCTTATCAGTGAGTGAAAAGCCAGCAGTTAAGAAGATAAATGAGTTCCAGAGAACTGCTATACAGTGCTGTATGTATAGATAACACTGTGATACTTATACTTAAGAATCTGTTGTTAAGGGGGTGGATCTCCAGTTAAGTGTTAGCACTACAACATTAATGATTTTTGTCTTTTTGTGTGTCTACATCTGTGTGTTGTGCAAGCATGTGTGTGTGCTCACATGCATGTGAGTGTGTATTTGGATATTTGGAGGTTAGAGGTTGATGTCGGGGGTCTTTCTCAATTACTTCCTAATTTATTGACTGCGGCAGGATCTCTTGCTAACCCAGAGCTTGCGGACTTGGCTAGTCTAGCTAGCTAGCCAGCTCACCTCAGGGATTTCTTCTCTACTTCCCCAGTCCTGGGGTGACAGATGTGCCACATCTGCCTTTAAATGGGCATAAGGATTCTAAACCTTACTCCTCACATTTGCAGGTAAAGTGCTTTACTCAGCCCAAGAAAAATAAGTCACAAAGAACATGGTAAGCGAATACAAGTCATGAACAGAGGCAGGAAAACATATACAAATACACACACAAGAATGTCTCCATCTTGGCCCCTTCCTGTTAGCTTCTCCCTGCTTCCTGGCCATCACAAGGTGAGCAGCTTTCCTTCATGAAACCTTCCTTCATGAGATTTCTGGCTCACCACAAGCCTTAAAACAATGGAGCTAGATGATCATGGCCTGAACCTTTTCAAACCATGGACCCAAATTTTCCTCTTTTTAAATGGTTTCTTTCAGATATCTATCTCAGTAACAAAAATTTAGACTTAAAAACATTTGAATAGAAAGAATGGGTGCTACAGCCATCTGCATGGCCCAGAAGGAAAGCCTATGCGTTCCCGGCTCGGTGTAGGTAGCAACAGCAAATTTGGCTTTAGAAACTTCCTTGATCTGGATCTAGCTGCTCTGGGGCAGTTGCTCATGCTTGGGTATAAGAATGTGTGATAAGGCAGGTTAGGTGGCAGCTGATTCTTCGGAATTCTCCTCTTCAAGGCTCGTCTTTTCTTAAGGCTGCATTTGAAGGTACTTTTTGGAAAAGATCCATGGATGGAGAGTTCAGGATCTCCAGGCCAACCCTTGGCATAGATTGGCTGTAAGTCGCCAAGCAGTGACTCTGCTCATATTCCTTTAAGATCTGGCATATGCTTGTCTCCCAAGCCGGGAGGACACAGCTCTCTTAGAGCCCCAGTGCCCCATGAGTCCTCCAGGTACAACTACGCTCTGTCCTCGCTGCCTCTGCACTGGGCTCCCTCTCCATGCAATGCTATTCTCTCTAACCCTTGTCAGAAAATAGTGCCTTCTGGTTTGAATTTGAAACATCCTGGGGGCTGGAGAGATGGCTCAGAGATTAAGAGCACTGTCTGTTCTTCCAGAGGTCCTGAGTTCAATTCCTAGCAACCACATGGTGGCTCACAAACATCTGTGATGACATCTGGTGCCCTCTTCTATATACTGTATACATAATAAATATTAAAAAAAAAATGTCTCCTATAGGCTCCTGTTTTGAAAGCTTAGCCCTGGGTTGCAAATGCTATTTTGGGAAGGCCTGGACCCTTTGACGGATAGAACTGGAAGAAGTTTGATACTGGGGTGGGGGAAATAGGTGTCCTTCAGTGGTATATTATCCTCAGCCACTTCTGCTATTCCTCTCTACTTCCTGTTCACCATACTCTCCAGGCACCATCAAGTTTTTCTCAGGTGTATGAGCCCACATAATCATGAACAGGACCCTTGAAACCATGAGCCAAATATTTTCTCCCTTAATTACTTTCTGTCAGGGATCTGTCTACCACAGATAATGTAAGAGTAACTGATAGAAAGTGTGGTGAAAGGCTTTTTGCAGTTGAGAAAAGTTCAGAGAAGGCTATCTCTTCCCCAGGAGGATACAGCTCAAAAGTCAGGCGAATGTGAATGCAGGCAGTAGATCACTTGCTCACCCACCTCTGTGGAGTGGGTGGGAGGGCTCTGATTTCTCTTTTTACAAAATGCTGATAGGCATAGATGGTTTACTATTCAAATGTGATTCCGTGTTTGTCACAATGTTCCCCCAAAGCTTGACTCATCTAACAAGTGTGCATCAGGAATGCCTCACTTCTTGTCTGTGCAGACCTCCTGGCACCTTCCGAATCTCACACCACAAAGTTTGCACTACCTTAGGTGGTGTGAAAAATCTCCCAGCAGCCAGGGCCAGCACTCCCTGCAGGCCTAGTTAGTGCTGCTGGGGGAGCTGGGGACAGTGACACAGGAGGAGGGGCCCAGATCATGCAGAAAGAATTGGACAATTCAGATCACTTCCCTAGAACAGCACCGCTCCTTATCTTGAGATGGCTCATGAGGGCAAGAATGGGTGCAGGGGCCCCTGCCTCTGACAAGACTACCTTCTGCTCTCTCCAAAGGACACAAAAGGCCAGGCTGCTGGTCCTTCTGGCACTGCACGTCTGACCGAGGCCCTGAAGAGTAAAATCAAGTTAGGAGAGGCCACAAATTGAATGAGTGAGGCTTCTCTTAAATAGAGCATATTCATAAAGAAACAGAGGCTGGAGAGATGGCTCAGTGGTTAAGAACATTGGCTGCTCCTTCAGAAGTCCTGAGTTCAATCCCAGAAACCACATGGTGGCTTACAACCATCTCGAGTGGGATCTGATGCCTTCTTCTGACATGAAGTCATATATACAGATAGAGCACTCATATACGTAAAATAAATAAATAAATCTTAAAAAAAAAAAAGATGCAGACTGCCAACATGGTGTTTAAAGGTAACCCAAAGACGATGTGTGGTATGCTTTAGACTGGAATGGGCACATCATCATCATCTTATAAAGTAATACTCCCCAAACAGAAGCACACTCTCCTTTTGCTCAATTTGCTATAGTTTATTCAAAATTGCAAGCATGCCTCTTGACTTTGCTTTTTTTCTTTCTGCTCATTTTCTCTGTAGCTTTTCCCAGGGGACCCTCTGAAGAACCTGCCCACACTGCTGTCCTGCTGCCAGAGATGCAGGATGCTGCCCACTCCCATCTTGTTACTTCTCTGCTCAGGCCATTTGGTTCTCCAAACGCTCTCTTTCCCTGTGTCCTGACGGCAGCAAAGGGCTCCCAGTGCAGAGAGGACAGGGATTGGTGGAGTCAGGGCTGGAACCAGCTCCTATTGAAGGATGCTGGGATATTGTTCATTTATGCTTCTAGAACTTTCTGGAAATATCACCTCCCAACTTGCCTCCTCCCTCCCAGTCACTCTCCTATCTGCTCCCCTTCCCCACTTGTGGGCGATTCCACCCGTTTCCAGCCTGGAGCACCAGGTGCACATCAATGCCCAACAGAAATTAGTTTCCTTACTTCCCATGTGACCTGTTGTGAAGCTTGACATTCTTTTGCCTACTGTCCTCAAAACCAGCCTTTGAAGAGACTCAACAAGTGACGCAAATATATGTCCCAAGATCTATTTTCCTGGCTCTCATTCCCATGATGATTCTCTTCCTGAAACTCAAACCCCAGTGAATGTGGCCATGGGACTGGTATGCGGGAATTCCATCACATCGTCCTCTTCCAGCTCATATCAGTCAATCTGGATGGCTACCACTCTTAAAGATGCTAGAGCCCTGTCCTCAGCTTGCTTCCTCCCGGTGGGAGGTGGGTTATTTCCCCTCCCTTCTAGCTGATCTCCCACTGTCCAGTTCTGTCTTCTGCTTCTACTCCTTCCAAACACCCACAGTGACCTTATAAAGTGGAAGAGCACGCACCCCAAACTTCCTTCTCTAAGGTCTCTTGGCTTCTCTTACAATTTTAAGAGTTTTGCTTTGTACATATATGTATGAGTTTATGTGTACCACATGTGGGCAATGCCCATAGAGGCTGGAAGCGGCCATGGATCCCCTGTAGTTGGAATTACAAGTGGTTATGAACTGCCCCACATGAGTGCTTAGAACTGAACCTGCATCTTCTAAACGGGCCATCCGTGATCTTGTCCTCTGAACCATCTCCCCAGTACCTATTTACTACTTTTTAAGACTAACTTTAGAAGCAAAACATTTTTAAAAAAATCAGTGGTAAGCTAACTAACTCAATCCAAAGATCCATTCACCGATGTGCCACCCTTTAGTAGAAGAGATATACTAAATTCTACATTAGAAATGACTGAGGTCTGAGTTAAAACTTATTCCTTCATGCATGAAGTAGAACCATAGGGATTTCTCTCCAACAGATCCATTTTTCAAAAAAAATATGTAATTCAATGTCAGTGCTTTCTTGCGTTTTTACCAAGTATATCTGGGTAGAACTTCCAGTAGGGCAGTATGGAGGCCAAGGCCTTTGCTCTTACCTCCCTGAGGCATGTGTAGATGGGGCACACCAGCACTCGGAAAGGCTCACCAGTGCTGCTCCGCATGGTGCCGAACACCTCGCACAGGAAGGTGATGAAGCCCAGCCAGCGCTCCACATCCTGTTGCTGTAGCTCCCCACGCACAGTGAAGTCCTTCTGCAGAGGCACAAGAGAGCAGGTCAGCCTCCCCGAGGCTAAAGGGGCCCAGGCAACATCAGCTGTACCACAGCACCTACGGGCCAGGGGCTGAGCCCGTGTTTAATTAAGAACAGACACTACCCTGCCTTGCATCCATGGCACCACTTTCAGTTACCTAGGGTTGGGGCACAGCTTTCTCTGAGACTTGCTCAGTCTTGGTTATTTCTTTCTTTATAGATGTCTCTCAGCATTGCCTGGAAGATCCCAAGACTATGGACTGGGATGTATATGGCAGTGGTCGAGGTGTGTGTATGGTGGGAAGGGGTAGGGAATGACGTTTCTCAGGTTCATCATCCCTCAGTTCAATTCCTTGTCTCCTTTGACTCTCAAACCATCATCCTATCTGGGAGTTACAGAGAATGCTGTCTGCCCTCACACATCAGTCCACCACTGAGGGAGGCCCTTTTTAGCCCCTGTACTAGGCTCAAAGCAGAAAAACAACTCTTGCCCCCTACTGGCCTGGCAGATAATAGGAAGATGTTATTTTATTATTTTATGTGTGTGCATGATGTGTGGGTGCCTGTGCCATAGTGTCAGAGGACAGAGGTCAGAGGACAGCTCTGTGGAGTCAGGTCCCTTCTATCTTTCTGTGGCTTGGGGGAAATCAAACTCAAGTCATGGAGAGTGTTGAGTCATCCTGCCTACCCAGGAGAATCCAGAGTTTCCATCCACTCACCCATCCATCCATCCATCCATCCATCCATCCACCCATCCATTCTTCTCTTAAGAATATTATTGTGCTAAGTGCCAGGCAGCATACAATGGGCTAGGGTAAAGCACGTTCACCCTGAGCTAGTGACACAAGATGGATAAGTTAATTGCCATCAGAAGATTCTGGAAAAGTGATTTGGGGAGCTCAGAAGTAGGAATATTCTCAACTGGAACTCAGAGCCTTGATGAAGGCTAGGATTCTAAGAGTAGAGACTGCCAAGTGATGGGGAGGGAGACACGGAGTCAGTGGGGAGTCTCAGCTTTATAAGATGAAAAGTTGTGAAGACTTCTTGCCCAACAATGTATACTTAACATTTTACATTGGCAAGTGGTACACTTAGGGTGGTTGAACTGGTAAAATTTATATCATTTTATTAAAAGTAAAAAAAAATAAAGCTTTCTTGAATGGATGCTTCAGACAATGAATATATGCCTCAGTTCTGAGGGAATCATGGTACAGGGGAACAGGAAGGGGAAACTGAAATTGAAACCAGGCAGACTTTATAAAGTTAAGTCAGTAAAAGGTTGGTATTTTTTTTTTTTAAAGTAAATCAAAAGCCAGGAATAATTTTTAGAAGAGGAGATATTTGATTTTTATTTTTAAAATTCATTTGGGCTTGGTTCTAATTTTAAAATGCAATCTAGATGCTGATTTTATAGTAGTAGTTAGCTAGTAATGCAAAATTAGATTACTAAAGACTAGTTAAGACTGTGAGGAGGGGACAGAAGGCTAAAAAGCAAACATCACTTCTTAATTTATACGGTGAGATTTTTATGTCATTGCTTTCTCCCTCAGCTTGATTATCAGAGAAGTATAAATAAAAGTATGCCTTGAAGAATACTCAAATCCAGTCCTCAACTGAAGATCCTTCCTCTTTTTTTGTTTATTATTTTTATTTTATATGAATTGAAGTTTTGCCTACATGTGTAACTGTGTAAGGGTGTCAGATCTTGGAATTACAGACAGTTGTTAGCTGCCATATGGATGCTGGGAATTGATCTCAGGATCTCTGGAAGAACAGTCAGTGCTCTTACCTGCTGAGCCATCTCTCCAGCCCCCAGATCCTTCCTCTTTTGATGACTCTAGCTTGTGGCAAGTTGACACACCAAATCAGCCAGTGCAACCGACCCCTTGTCAACTTGACAATCACATCACTATTTAGCCACACCCCTTTCTTTCTTATTCATCCCCAAGATCTCACATTAAAACATAAATAACTTTAAAAGTTCCACAGTCTTTACATATATAAACACATTAAAATTTTAGTAACCCATCTTTTCTAAAATCCAAAGTCTCAACTGTGGGCGACAGGAAAATACGCTCTTATTTCAAAAGGGGAAAATCAGGGTACAGCCATAATCAAGGCAAAAGAATTTCAATGTCTGGGATCCACTCATAAACCTCTGGACTCCTCCAAAGAGCTCAGGTCGCCTCTCCGGCTCTGCCCTCTGCAGCACACAGCTTGTCTTCAAGGCTCCAACTGGCTCCACTCCACTGCTGCTGCTGTTCCTGGTGGTCACCCCATGGTACTGACATCTCCAAAATGCTGGGGTCTCTGCTGCAACTGGACTGCACTTTCACCAACAGCCTCTCATAGGTTCTCCTCATGGTGCCAAGCCTCAATTTCTCTGCATGACTCCTTTAGTATTGGGCTTTCAACTGCCACTGAGGCTGCACCTTCACCAGTGGCCTTTCCTGGCTTCTCACAGTGTCAAGCCTCAGCTGACCCCTTTATGCCTTCAAAACCAGCAACACCTGGGTGACACTTACACATTACCAAGTCTGCAGGCCAGCACAAGGTACAGTCATGGCTGCCTCTGGAACATAGCTTTTCTATGCTCTCAGGAAACACTTTCCAGAAGATTTCACCTCAGTGATGATGGTCTCTTCTTACTCACCACTAATATCTTAGCTTCAACAGACTTACTAGTATCTCAACAAAGTAGCATTTCACTTTAGTAGTTCTGGTGTTTTGTTAATCACAGCTAATTCTTCAGTCCCAGCTAAGCAGAACTATAGGATCTTAATTCAAAATAACAAATGGCCCTCCCCATTGATCGATAAATGAGAAAATGCCTTACAGCTGGATCTCAAGGAGGCTCCTTTCTTTGATGATTCTAGCTTGTGTTAAATTAATATACAAAACCAGCCAGTACAACTCTCACCTTGATGGGCACCTTTACCCCATGTACATACCTACGCTTATGCACATGCTAATAAGAATTTAAAAAAGGTTTAGTTTATGATGAAAATTTGAATATACTAGGTGAGGTAGAACATATAATTACACTTAAAATTATATGAGTTGGTTGTATTGTATTTCTAGCAGACAGGGTTATCCAAAATCTCCATATAAAAAACAATCAGAGGGGCTGGAGAGATGGCTCAGCGGTTAAGAGCACCGTCTGCTCTTCCAAAGGACCCGGGTTCGATTCCCAGCACCCACATGGCAGCGAACAACTGTCTGTAGTTCCAGTTCCAGGCAAACACCAAGGCAAATAAATAAATAAATAAATAAATAAAAACAATCAGAAAACTATTACCAGCTTAAATGTATATATATATGTGTATATATATATATGAAAGAACACAATATAGATAAAACAGGAAATTAACTAAAAATTAAGAAAGGAAATTGCATACAAAAGCAAGAAGGAAAAATTAGTAAAAAATTTCAATATGAAAACAAATATGGAAGAGGTAAGGTGTAATACAAATTATGACTATGTTAAGCTGAAAAATACAATAAAATGAATATGTTTCAGAAAAACAAATATCATTAAATCTCACTGAAAAAAAAGAGAGAGATTGTTGGGAGCTGCGTGAGTGCCGCGCCTTAAAGATGGCGCTGGCTTCCGCCTTCCGCCACCCCGACGGCGAGCGCTCCTCCGACAAACAACTCCAAATATGGTTTGTGCGGAGCTGACTCGCTTGCTTCCGTTTGCGTGGCCCTATGGTAGAGGCCCACGTGGCAGTAGCTGAGTGGTGAACCTGGGGTTTAAAGCT